>JAXQQM020086531.1:0-22574 GCA_034641835.2 Pinus albicaulis | reverse complement strand
CAGCTTTATTATATGCTCCTTGCTATGCTCAGATGTCCTAGGCACTGGTCTATGGCAACTCTAGACTATCTCTAGGAGAGACAAATAAAATCATTAACACTCTCCAGCCTCTCCATCCCAACAAAGTTTAGTTACTATGTAAATCATTAACTCATTAATCATGATAGCAAGTTTCTTGAAAAGTACTCATGCCCATTGTGGTTTTGGGCAAAATTTGGTTTATGGATGCATCGTGCCCTTGGAATTGGTCTTCTCTATAAATTTTTCCCACTCAACTTATACAAAGATGCTCAAAATACCTCGGTCTTAATTTGGATAACATTAATGTTTTCACACAACAAGATTGAAGGTGTCGTTTGGTCTCAATCTAGTCTCCTAAATTGAGCTCATTTAATTGTCAACTAGGGTTGGTAAACTGCTGAAGTGAAGTGTACTGTATGTACCTAGGTGCTTGTTTCTTAATGCGTTGTGTGTAGTGTTTTGTGATGTTTTTGGTCTTTTTTGATGATTTATGATGTTTTTGATCTTTTGGTGGTTTTATGTTCACAAGGAAAAATGACTAGAAAGCTAATGGAAGGAAGCTAATGATTAAAAACAGGGTGAAACCTAATTGGTTGGTGTCAAATGGTAAATGAAAATGCAATACTAAAAACAAAATCAAATCTAAACTATGAATAAGCAAAAGCAAAGCTTGATAATGACTTTTAAGCAAATGATTCAAAACACAAACTAAACTTGTCAAATTCTTTCATCAAAGGCATTTGAGAGAGAGCTTGAAACATGGTCACTAAGTATGCAAATCTTCCTAACTAAACAGTTTAAACAACTAACTTATAATGATGCAACATTTTATCCTTGATTAGAGATTTGTTGAAGTATGTTTGGAGTAAAACATCGATACCATCATAAGATCTTCTACTCTAAATCTAATTCCTAACTCTATTCTGCAACTCAGTTTTATAGCACTACACTTCACTCAAAGGTTATAGATTTTTGAAATAGTCTATTGAGGAAAATGTTTGTTTGTAAGATGATAAGGAAGTTGCAGAAGTACTTCAGGCCTTAAAATGATATGGTCTTCTCTTCATATGGTTATGAATCAATTATGGATTTTAGAACAAGAAGAGATTTGTGAATAATGAAGGCTGTTTTGTTAAATTTAACAACTGAAGTAATCTAGTATGCAGTGAATGACAACTGAATATGGAGTGCAAATGCAATGAGTTGAACTACAACCAAACCTAAAATGTCACTAGCCTAAAACAGTGTTAAACTACAAGTCATTATCAAACTTAAAGCAAAACAACTGAACATGAGTTAAGTGCAATTAAACTCCGGAGTATCCTAACTTATGCTATGCAAACGTAAAGACTGAAAGCAATTAAAAACTAAGATATCATGGCTATCTCCCACTCGTCATTTTGATATTTTGGACAAGCGTTTAAGAGCAAGAACAGCTATGGTACTTAGTGAAAACACACAACTAAAATGTTCAAGATCACAATCATGCTTAAGACAGTATAAAGATTTCTTGGAAGAGTTTCTTCTTGTGGAAGAGTATTGAGCATAAGTATAACTGTGAAGGTGAATAAAAGAGACTACAATTAAATCCTACAATACTATAGCCATTCCCCATTCATCATTATAATCTTTTGGAAGAGTTTTTAGAATGAGTATAACTACAGTAGCTAATGAAAACAACTATGAATTCAACTTCAAATCCTACAATACTATAGCCATTTCCCATTCATCATTATAATCTTTTGGAAGAGCTTCTTCTTTTGGAAGAGTTTTTAGAATGAGTATAACTACAGTAGCTAATGAAAACAACTATGAATTCAACTTCAAATCCTACAATACTATAGCTATTTCCCATTCATCATTATAATCTTTTGGAAGAGCTTCTTCTTTTGGAAGAGTTTTTAGAATGAGTATAACTACAGTAGCTAATGAAAACAACTACTAATTCAAATTTAAAAATGTAAAGGCAGCTAGAATACTTATCTAAATTACGCAAATAAATCCGTGCAAGAGGCAGGGGCCCTCTACCACCTGACGGAATCTAACTCCAAATCAACTCAACGCTTTCAAAACAACACTGTCTGCTTCATTAAAAGTGAAATAACTTGAACAGAGCACTCTGCGTCTTCAGAAATGTAGCACAGAATCTAAGAAAAAATCTAGAACAAAATCTAGCCTAGCTCTCGGTTTCCCAAGTGTTTATATAACAAATGTAAATAACAAGACTTGAAACAATTTCAGGAACATTGTCTTTCCTTATCGGAATCACATTAGGACTCTTGAAGTGGCTGCGTAACAAGGAAATGGACATCTGGACTAAGACAGTCCTATTAGAAGTC
Source organism: Pinus albicaulis (assembly GCA_034641835.2). NCBI lineage: Eukaryota > Viridiplantae > Streptophyta > Pinopsida > Pinales > Pinaceae > Pinus > Pinus albicaulis. The sequence continues at coordinate 20,214 of JAXQQM020086531.1, read as the reverse complement.
TGTCTTCTTAAATGTGTTCCCACGTACCAAAACCATACCCGGCACTCGTTTTCTTCTTCATGGTGAGCAACGAACCATGTACATGACGGAATACACCATATGCGGTTTTTCGAGAGGCTACCCGGAACATATCGAACGTGAAGACAAATGTAGAATCGCCAAGAATACGAACAACCGCATCACAGCCTGTTCCTACCAAATATAATAAAATCACAAAATGAAAGTTTTCAAATATGCAATTCATTCAAGTATTTTCAACTGGTCCATTAATTCATCTGGTCTTCAATATAAATTTATTAAATGGAGGAAATGGAATGAAATAAAGCACAATTTTGAGGCTCAACATACCCCCACTGCTGTCTCCTTGCATGTCCTCATGTAAATTATCCTATGAACTCAGAGGCTTCTGCAAGAACATCTAATCCTCTCCTTCTCCTTTGTCTGGGAGCTAAAGGTCTTCTGGGTTTTCTGATAACAAGTTTGAACCTTAGGTTGGTAAGTGCCCTGATTAAATAACCACAGTAGCTAATGAAAACAACTACTAATTCAAATTCAAAAACGTAAAGGCAGCTAGAATACTTATCTAAATTACGCAAATAAATCTGTGCAAGAGGCAGGGGCCCTCTACCACCTGACGGAATCTAACTCCAAATCAAATCAACGCTTTCAAAACAACACTGTCTACTTCATTAAAAGTGAAATAACTTGAACAGAGCACTCTGCGTCTTCAGAAATGTAGCACAGAATCTAAGCAAAATCTAGAGCAAAATATAGCCTAGCTCTCGGTTTCCCAAGTGTTTATATAACAAATGTAAATAACAAGACTTGCAACAATTTTAGGAACATTGTCTTTCCTTATCGGAATCACATTAGGACTCTTGAAGTGGCTGCGTAACAAGGAAATGGACATCTGGACTAAGAGAGTCCTATTAGAAGTTTGTCTTCTTAAATGTGTTCCCACGTTCCAAAACCATACCCAGAATTCGTTTCTTCCTTCATGGTGAGCAACGAACCATGTAGACATGACGTGGAATATGCCCATATGCGGTTTTTCTTGAGAGGCCACCTGGAACATACTCAAACGTGAAGACAGCTGTAGAATCGCCGGTTAGCTACGGAATGTCTGCATTCTGCGGCTAGTTCCGGTCAAAATGCTTTACAATGGCAAAAATCACAAAACTTAGCAAGTCAGTCATGTAAATCATTCTAAAAGTAATTTTAACTAAATTCATTGATCAATTGGGTCTGGAATAGCAATGGACAAAGGAAAATGAGGTAAAATGGAATGAAAGAAAGCACAATTTTGAGGCTCAACATACCCCCACTGCTGTCTCTTTGCATGTCCTCATGCAAATTATCCTATGAACTCAGAGGCTTCTGCAAGAACATCTAATCCTCTCCTTCTCCTTTGTCTGGAAGCTAAAGATCTTCTAGGTTTTCTGATAACAAGTTTGAACCTTAGGTTGGTAAGTGCCCTAATTAGCTTTTTGTTCCTCTTCTTCAACTTGTCATTGGTCTTTTCCACTTTGTCTATATGTAGGGATAAGGTTGAGTTCATATCAGTTTTGAGCTTGAATTGATCCTTGAGAATTTCATTCTCATTTTTTATGTGTCTATTAAGTATTTCCAACTCATATCTATCCCTTATTAATACATCTATTTCAGACAGTGGAGGACTAGGGGTTCTCTCCTTACTTTCTGAAGCTCTCTTTTCCAAAGTTTCCACATAGTCATAAATTTCTTGTTGAGCAGGGTCAATTTCAGGGGTTCCTTCATAAAAATCCTCTTCAACATCTTCTTAAATGGATGTTTCCTCATCTTCTATATTAATCACCCCTGTTTGTTTGATTTGAGTTTTCCTTAGTTTCCCCTTTAGTCTGTGGCTTCTTCTAGGCTGAGAAGATCCCTCTCCTTTCTTCATGGCAGATTTCCTGATTACCTTTTCTTCCTTAAGCTGTCTCTTGATTTGAGTCAACTTCTCTGAAATGATTTCCTCACTACTTTCTTGGACTATTTTATCAGTTTCAACTTTTGAAGCCCTCCATTTCCTGCTTCTCTTTGTAGGTTGTGGTTCAGGTGAGGGCTCTTTTGGCTCTTCAAAATGATTTCTTGTCAAGAAATTGTCCCATGTATCATTTGTTTTGGCTAAATGATGTTCAATCAAAATTTTAACCAAACCATGATGATATAGGGTTGTCTCTAAAAATTGAACCCTTCTTTGAACATAGGAAGCCATCTTTTTCAAGCTTTGAAGCAAGAAATAGGGTAGGTTTAAGTCTTCCCCCAGAAAATGCATTATCAATCTAATGTGGTAGACATAAAATGTACCATATCTACCCTCACATGTAATAAATTTTTGCAGAAGAAGTAGTATGTTTCTCCATTTATTTTTCAATGCAGAACTTGGAATTCCTTTCTTAAATACAGTGACATCCATACCTAGTGATTTTAGAATTTGCTTCCGGGATTCATTGTGGAATTCTCTGTTTTTGAACCATCTCTCTCCATTTCTATGCAACCCTGTAGCTTCTGCAATGAAAACTTCAGTGACAGTAAATTTGACATCTCCCACTTCAACTTCAGTTCCTTGAAATGATCTTGCAAATGTTTTAGTGACTTCCTTGTGGAAGCCATTAAATTTTTCCAAAAATTGAAGCCATCCTATCTGTTGCAACATTTCTTTGCATTGAGGGTAGCCTTCTAAGTATTTTGAACCCACTAGTTCAGTTCTTACAATGAAACCCATAATTGCTTCTTCAATGTTCAGATTAACACTCTTCTACCCACAGAAACAATAACTTTCACCTTCGAATTGAAATGGCTTCAAGTTCTTAATGACAATGGCTTCAAACTTTGGAATGACATACCTCTGATTGACAGTGACAACAGCTTCAAAATTCGAGCTGATATACCTCTGGTTGACAATGAAAACAGCTTCAAAACTTCGGACTGATATGCCTCTGTTGACAATTGAACTTTGGACTGATATGCCTCTGTTTGACAGTGACAAATGGCTTCAAATTTCCCACACTACTATACCTCTGTCTCTCGGTGGCAAATAGCTTCAAATTCCCATACTGCTATATCTCTGTCTCTTGGTAACAAATGGCTTCAAATTCTTCAATGCTATACCTCTGTCTCCTGGTGACAAATGACTTCAAATTCTTCTCTGCTATACCTCTGTCTCCTGGTGACAAATAACTTCAAATTCTTCACTGCTATACCTCTGCGTTTATAGTGATAATGCTCAATCTCTGCCCACGGTGATTCAAACTGATATACCCTTTTTGCTCTGCTCACAATGATAAGAATATCTCTGTCTACGGAATGAAATGCCGGCTACAGAATGGAGTGATGGCAGTGGTCACGGAATGAGGTAATGGAGTGAGGTGGAGGAAACGAATTAATGATTGAAAAGACGGCGGAGATTTTACAACGGCAAAGAGAATCATCATTGAATGATTTGGTTAAGAGACGTGAAGAATTCAAATACTTCGGCCATTTTAACCGCTTAAATGATGTCGGGCATGGAATTTGAAATGAGAGATTTTAATCCAAAGTCTGCGGAGGGTTTATTGGTCTTGATCAATAAAAATAATTAAAACAACCTTTTCGAACAATTCATAACTAAAACTATGCTAAACTTTATGAAATGCCATTATAATCTAAACTTGTTACCTCTGCTTTTCATTTGATTTTTGTAGTCTTTGTCTTCTTTGTTCACCTTTGGAAGAGTCTTCATAATCCTTCTTGATGCTTTTTTTTTTCATGGATACACTGGATCATTTTGTTGCAATTCTAATGTCTGCTGACTAATGCCTTCAGGATTTGTAGCTGCGGAATGTCTGGCTAGCTGCGGAAAGGCTGAACAGCTGCAGAATGTCTATTAAGCTACAGAATGTACCTGTAGAGCATTTTGATCATGGAATGGAGTGGTTTTTGGAGTATAGGTGAAATGTTATATGGTATGAATGAAGATGGATGATGAGACATGATATGTATGAAGTGGATGATGAAATGGAATGGATTCAGTTTATGAAATGGAGTGAAAGAAAATAAGAACTGCCCTGCAATCCATGACATGTTTTATTCATTTACAGCAAGACATCAAACTTTAAATCTTGACATGAGAATGAGATGGATGGAGTATGGAATGAGATGAATGAAACATGGAATGAAGTAGAATATGAATGAATGAAATGGAGTATGGATGGATAAGTGAATGAAGTGAAATGAAATGAGATGGATCATAAGCACTATGGATCTGAACTTATGATTTTGTAACAGCTGCTTGCAAAAACAAAATGGGAAAAGTTAGAGTGTCAGAGAGACTCTGATTTTCACCCTATATTTTCTGTATAAACATGCCAATCGATGATTGGTTTTCATGTTTATACCTTTATTTTTATTTTTTTTTCAAAGAGAAATGCTTCAGAAAATTTTAATCAAGTTGATGAAGAAGAAGAATTCTTCTTCATTAACTTCACATCACTGCTTTCTTGGAACTTCTTGACAAATTCTTCTCTTGAGAGTGGTTTGTGATACAGCTTCAATCTATGACCATTCACAAGAAAAGTGACCTCTTCTTCATCTATAGTTCTGATTTTTATTGCCCCATTATCAAAAATTTCAACAACTTCATATGGCCCAAGCCAATGTGTCTGAAATTTACCTTGAAAATCCTTGAATTTTGAATCAAACAAGAGAGCCCAGTCACCCTCTTTGAATTTCTTCTCTTTGATGTACTTGTCATGCCATCTAGCCCTTTGCTGTTGGACTAGATTTGTTTTCTGAACTGCATCTTGTCTGATCTCATCCAATTCATTAATTTGCTCCAGTCTATGCTTTTGTGCCTCCGTTAAATCAAGTCCTAGCTGAACTGCCATTTTGAAAGTTTGAATCTAGAACTCTATGGGAAACAAAACTTGCTTTCCATAAACAAGCTCATAAGGAGTATGGCCTGTTGTGTTTCTCCATGTAGTTCTATAGGCCCACAAGGCTTCAGGAAGCCTATCTACCCAATCTTTTCTATGTAAATGAACAGTCTTTGTTAGGATTCCTTCAATGATCTTATTAGTAGATTCCACTTGACCATTTGCTTGTGGATGATAAGGAGTAGATTTTCTATGTCTGATTTTGTACTTCTCCATCATTTTCTCTACTAGCCTTGATGTAAATTGAGCTCCTTGATCTGTAACAATTTCCCTTGGGACACCAAAACGAGTAAAAATATCCTCAAAAAGAAAAGTAACTACAGATGATTCATTAGCAACAAGTAATGGTTTAGCTTCTACCCACTTAGTAACATAATCGGTGCAAACTAATATATATTTCTTTTGTCTTGATGGAGGACTAAACAAGGATGGCCAATAATATCCTAAATTAAGGATCTTATAGGCTGTCCTCTTATCTGCAAAGTGTCTGCCACAAGGTTCGTCATGACATGCCTTGAGAATCTCGGGCATCTCATCTTCACGAACACACCTTCTAATGATCAAATCTGGACCTGTCTTGTACAACTCATTAGCAACCCATGAATATTTTGCACTATCACAAATGATTTTTCTTTTATCCCTTGCATTCATAATTGAAGGAAATTTTCCTGAAACTAAATAATTAGCAATATCGGCAAACCATGGAGTTTGAGTAGAGATTGCAAAAAGATATTCATCAGGAAATTGATCTTCAACCGGAGTGTCATCTTTGATATTTTGGAGTCTAGATAGGAAATCGGCTACTGTGTTTTGTTTTCCAGGCCTATCTAGAATAGTAATGTTGAATTCTTGTAAGAGCAACAACCATCTTATAACTTTGCCATTAGTGATTGATTTGTTCATTAAGTATCTAATTGCAGAATGATCAGTGTGAACAAAAGTTTCATAGCCTGTTATATAGTGTCTAAATTTGTTTATGGCATGAACAACAGCTAAAAACTCTTTTTCAGTTACAATATAGTTTAACTCTGCAAGAGTCAAATTTTTACTGATATAATAGATAGCATAGGGAATTAAATCTTTTTGTCCCAATACTGCTCCTAGAGCTGTATCGGAAGCATCTGTTGAGATATGAAAAGGTAACTTCCAGTTAGGTCCCCTTAATATAGGTGCTTCAGAAATTTTGGTTTTCAGGGTTTCAAAAGCTAACTGGCAATCAGAAGTCCACTTGAATTCACAATCTTTGGTAAGTAATTTGAAGAGTGGAGATGCTATCTTGGTAAAGTTTTCTATAAATCTCCGATAATACCCTGTAAATCCTAGAAAACTTCTAACATCTCTTTGACAACTTGGAATGGATAGGTTAGAAATGACTTCAACTTTTGCCTCATTGACTCTAATCCCATCCCCTGAAATGTGGTGCCCTAAAACAATACCTTCAGTAAACATCATAAAACATTTTTCATGACTAAGTGAAAGGTTTGCTTCTTGACATCTTTTTAAGACCTTTTCCAAGTTTTCTAAAGCCTCTTCAAATGTGTCCCCATAAACTGTGAAATCATCCATGTACACCTCTACACAGTCATGTATTAGATCCGAAAAAATTCCTAATACTGCCCTTTGGAATGTTGTAGGTGCATTGCATAATCCAAATGGCAATACTCGGTAGGCATAGGTACCCCAAGGACAGGTGAATGTGGTTTTGTCTTGGTCTTCAAGTGCTACTTGGATTTGATTGTAACCACTAAACCCATCTAGGAATGAGAAGTACTTTTTTCCAGCTAATGTATCTAATACTTGATCTATGAAAGGTAAGGGAAAATGGTATTTAAGAGTAGCTTTATTCAGTTCTCGGTAGTCAACACACACCCTCCATTTTCCATTTTTCTTTGGCACAATTACCAAAGGAGAAACCCACTGACTATCTGAAATAGGATAGACAAAATTAACATTTAACAATTTTTGCAATTCCTCTTTAACAATTTCCCTAAGATTTGGATTCATCCATCTTTGAGGTTGTCTGATTGTTTTGCAATTTGCCTCTATATATATGTGATGAGTACAAGTCTTGGGGCTTATCCCTTTCATGTCAGTGTATTCCCATGCATATGCAGAAGAATGTCTCTGTAATACTTTGACTAACTCTTCTTGTTGAGATTTTTCTAGGTTCTTATTTATGTTCAAAGTTTTGCCTAGAAAAATTTCACTTGTAGAGCTGCCAAATTTGTCCATAGAATGAAGAGACATCTGCCTAGATGACAAAAATTCAATATTGGATCCCTCCTGAAATGATTCATGTTTGTGTTCTGGAGAAGATTCAAAGTTTTCTAGAGTATTCAGAATTTGATTATCTTCACTAATTTCTGAAATTGTGAAGAGTGGTTGGAAATATTCTTCATCCTCTATCCATTGAGTGTCATCTAGATCTGTAATTGTCCTAGCTGGAGGATATAAAGTGAATTTCTTAGTTGAACTACCATCGAAATATACATATCACCGGACCTACAACTAATAAAAGCATCAGCTGTAGCCAACCAAGGTCTTCCTAATATAACAGGATGGCCTCCTAGATTATTCTTAGGAGTTAGGATCATGAAATCCACAGGGTATTCCCAAGAATCTAGGGACACTGGAATGTCTTCTATTACCCCATCTGGTTTGATCACGGATCTATCTGCTAATTGTAATAGTGTGGGTGTAAAGAGAAGATTAGGAAGTTTCAGTTTGTCCATGATTTGTCTACTCATGATATTTATTGCTGCTCCTAAATCAATGAGTGTGTTTTGAATTTCAATTCCATTGATGTGAATTTTGAGAACTGGATTTCCTGGGTCAAGATACTTTGGAATAGCAATCTTGCCCATCATAATGTCTGCTATTTGTCCTACCAATTGAATTTTCTTGGTTTCTCTTATTCTTTTTCTTGTTGTCTTCATACTCAACTCCTTTATTGTTTTGGCTAAAATTGGGATTTCTTTGATGGCTTGCAATAATGGAATTTTAATGCAAACATTTCTCAATTCATCTAAGAAATCATAATTAGGCACCATGATTTGTTTTTCGATACCTCTATCAATTTGTAATCTTTCCGGAAAGGGAGGTATAGAAGTAGATGTGGATGGTTGCTCTAATACAGGAGTTGGATTTATTGGATCTTTTTGTTTTAGTTTTTCGGTGTTTGGGTCTTGAAAGGATGTGTCTTCCTCAAGACTTTTATTCACCCGTAGGGAGTCTTCCTCAGAATTATCTTGTTCTTGTATGATCACAGAAGGTTTCCTCTTTTCAAGTATCCTTCCAGACCTAAGTTGAACATCACTAAGGTCTAAAGGAGTAATTAAATAAGTTGGAAATTGTTGGCCTTCTATCATGTATGTATTATGAGGGTTCTTATTATTGGGGTTTGGTATGGGTTGAGCAGGCAATTGATTTGATTTTTGAGGGAATGGTAATGAAAGTGGTTGATTTTGATGTGGTTGATTTTGATGATGTTGTTGAGAATTTTGTTGAAATTTTTTTTGAAGATTTTGAGGAAAATTTTGTTGAGGATTTTGAGGATAAAAATGTGGGTATGGTGGATAGGATGGTGGATACTGATAGTATGGAGAGTATCTTCCATTTTGAGGATAAAAATGTGGATATGGTGGATAGGATGGTGGATACTGGTAATATGGAGAGTATCTTCCATAGGGACTTTGTGATCCTTGTGCCCAAGATTGAGATTGATTTTGAAATTGGGGCCAAGGTTGCTGCCAAGAATTCCAAGGTGGAGGTTGATTATACATTTGATCATGGAATCCTTGTGTCTGAGGTCCTTGCCAAGGTCTTCTAGATACAAAATTAAGAGATTCTGTGGAGTTTGTAGGAGTTTCTTCCTAAAAGACAGCTTTGAGACTAGGAAGAGAAGGACAATTCTTGGTTTCATGTTTTTCAGAACAAATGACACAGGTCTCTACAACTTTTACATCTAAAGGACACTCTCTCAAGGCATGTTTCTTTCTACATTTGGGACAAAAGATTGCCAAAGCATCAGATTCAGCCTTCTGCTTGTTTTGTATCTTAAGGGTGTCTATTTGTTCACTAAGACTCCCTAAGATGTCAGATTTAAAGTCATCAAGCATGTGTCCTATTTCCGATCTACTTACTGTCCCAGAAGCAGATTTACTTGCCCTTGCAAGAGCAGGATCTCTTGGACCTTTGACAGTTTTAGATTTCCCTCTGGAAAGGTTGATACATAACTCAGATATTTCAGGTAATGTAAGTTGTGATATATCCACTTTTCCCATCATGTTAAGAATATCCAACCATTCATCCCTAATTGTTTTCAACAAAAGAGCTTTTAAGGTGTCTTGATCTAGATTTTCCATTTTTTCCCTTTTGATGTTGTAATTAAATCTTTCCAACAAATCTTCTAAGTTTTCACCTTCTTTTTGTAACATCTTGAACACTTCTTCCTTATGATTAACCGGCATACAATAATCCAAATATATCTCTAGAAATGCTTGTTTCATATCTTCCCATGTTCTAATAGAACTACTGATTAGACTCATAAACCACTTCAATGCTGCTCCCTTCAAAGTTGAAGGAAATAATTTCAGTTTTTGAGCATCTTGTAGGTAGTCATAAGTTCTACACAACACTTCAAATTCGAATAAGAAAGTTTTAGGATCTTCAGTTTTAAGTCCATAGAAGTTTGGAAGGACAGAGGGTGAAATGTTTTTCATGGTTGTATTGGTTTCTTCATCAAGTATAGGGAACCCAAAAGAGCTTCCTATTCTACCTCTTCCCCCATTTGCACCTCTACCTCCTTCTCCTCTACCTCCTTCTCCTCTACCTCTACCTCTATTTCCAAATAGTGTGTTTTCTCCATTAAAAACTCCTCCTCCCCCTTCTTCTGCCATGGTTGAATCCCCTGTGGAAGTGGAAAGGTTTGTATCCCTACTAGGAGTCTTTAGATCTTCTTCTATGGCAGGTTCAGTGGATGAAGTAGAAGGTTTCTCTAATGGAATAGGTGACCTTAGATCTTCTAGAAGTCCAGGATCGGTAAAGGATGGAAGATTGGTTTGAGTTGAAGGTGTACTAGATCTGGATCTAGATGAAACAAGTGGTGTTCTAGAAATCAAGCTTCTGCCCATGCTGCTTATAAATCTTCCCCTTGAATCTCTCTCCCTACTCATAAAATTTTTTTTGGATGCTAAGAAACAAAGGATACCTAGTTTTCACTTCCCCGGCAACGGCGCCAAAATGTTTGGTCTCAATCTAGTCTCCTAAACTGAGCTCATTTAATTGTCAACCAGGATTTGTAAACTGCTGAAGTGAAGTGTACTGTATGTACCTAGGTGCTTGTTTCCTAATGCGTTGTATGTAGTGTTTTGTGATGTTTTTGGTCTTTTGGTGGTTTTATGTTTACAAGGGAAAATGCCTAGAAAGCTAATGGAAAGGAGCTGGTGATTAAAAACAGAGTTAAGCCTAATTGATGGATAATAAATGACAAATGCAATTGGAAACACTGAAGCAGGATCAAATCTAAACTATGGCTAAGTAAAAGCAAAGCTTGATAATGAATTTTAAGCAACTGATTCAAAACACAAACTAAACTTGAGAAATGATCACTAAGTACGCAAATCCTCTAACTAATCAGTTAAACAACTAACTTACAATGATGCAACATTTTTGTCCTTGATTAGAGATTTGAAACATATTTAGAGGAAAACATTGTTATCATCATAAGATCTTCTATTCTAGAACTAGTTCCTATCTCTATTCTGCAATTCAATTGAATGTCACAAAACCTTTACTCAAAAGTTATTGATTTCTTTTCAAAGTAGGCTTCTGAGGGAGGACTATTGTCAACCAGGATTTGTAAACTGCTGAAGTGAAGTGTACCATATGTACCTAGGTGCTTGTTTCCTAATGCGTTGTGTGTAGTGTTTTGTGATGTTTTTGGTCTTTTGTGATGATTTATGATGTTTTTGGTCTTTTGGTGGTTTATGTTTGCAGGAAAAATGCCTAGAAAACTAGTGGAAAGAAGCTGGTGATTAAAAACAGGGTTAAGCCTAATTGATGGAATGACAAATGGCAAATGCAATTGGAAACACTGAAGAAAAATTAAATCTAAACTATGACTAAATAAAAGCAAATCTTGATAATGACTTTTAAGCAAATGATTCAAAACACAAACTAAACTTGAGAAATGATCACTAAGTATGCAATTCCTCTAACTAAACAATGAAACAACTAACTTACAATGATGCAATATTTTATCCTTGATTAGAGATTTGAAACATATTTAGAGGAAAAACATTGTTATCATCATAAGATCTTCGATTCTAGAACTAGTTCCTATCTCTATTCTGCAATTTAATTGAATGTCACAAAACCTTTACTCAAGAGTTATTGATTTCTTTCCAAAGTAGTCTTTTGAGGAAGAGCTCTGTTTATAAAATGATGAGGAAATTGCAGAGGTACTTCAGGGCTTAAAATGATGTTGTCTTTTGTTCATATGGTTATAGATCAATTATGGATTTTAGAACAAGAAGAGGTTTGTGAATAATGAAGGCTGTCTTGTTAATCCTAACAACTGAAGTAATCTATTGTACAATGGATGACAATTTGAATATGAAGTGCAAGTGCAATGAGTTAATCTAAGAATGAACTTAAGATGCCTCTAATCTAAAACAATGTTGAACTATAAGTCATCATCAAACTCGAAACAAAGTAACTGAACATGATTTAAGTGCAATTAAACTCCGAAGCATTCTAACTATGCTATCATGCATTATTCTATGAAGTTACACAATCTGTTTGTCCATCATTAATGATATTTTGGAAGAATTCCTTCTTTTGGAAGAGCTAGAACAATTCTGACTGTGTAATTGAGTGCAATTGTAAGCAAATAGACTGAAAGCAAATGAAAAACTAAAATATCATATCCATATCCTACTCGTCATTATGATGTTTTGGGCAAGCGTTTAAGAGCAAGACAGAGATGATACTTAGTACAAACACACAACTAAATCATTCATTATCACGGTCATGTCTTGAACTTCTTAAGAATTTCTTGGAAGAGTTTCTTCTTGTGGAAGAGTGATTAGAACAAGTGTAATTGTGATAGTGAACAACAAAAATTACAACTAAATCCTACAGTACTATAGCCATTTTCCATTCATCATTATAATCTTTTGGAAGAATTTCTTCTTGTGGAAGAGTTAGAATGAGTACAACTACGGTAGCTAATTAAAACAACTATTAATTCAAATTCAAAACGTAAAGGCAGCTAGAAGACTTATCTAATTTACGCAAAATAAATCCGTGCAAGAGGCAGGGGCCCTCTACCACCTGACGGAATTCAACTCCAAATTAAATCACGCTTCAAAACAACACGGTCTGCTCCATTAAAGATGAAATAGTTTGAACATAACACTCTGCGTCTTTAGAAATGTAGCACAGAGTCTAAACAAAATCTAGCATCAAATCTAACATAAAATCTCTAACATAGCTCTCGGTCTCCCAAGTGTTTATAAAGCAAATGCACATAACAATAATTGCAACAATTCAGGAACACTGTCTTTCCTTATCGGAATCACGTTAGGACTCTTTGAAGTGGCTGCGTGAAGAGGAAAAGACATCTGGACTGAGACAGTCCTAATTGAAGTCTTCCTTCCTAGATGTGTTCCCACGTTCAAAACCATACCCAGAATTCATTTCTTCCTCCATGATGAGCAACGAACCATGTAGACATGACGTGGATCATGCCCATATGCGGTTTTTCTCAAGAGGCCACCTGGAACATACTCAAACATGAAGGCAGCTGCAGAATCTCCGTTTAGCTACGGACTGTCTGCATTCTGCAGCTAGTTCCGGTCAAAATGCTTTACAATGGCAAAAATCACAAAATTTAACAAGTCAGTCATGTAAATCATTCTAGAAGTAATTTTAAGTATATTCATTGATCAATTGGGTCTAAGATAGCAATGCACAAGGGAAAATGAGGTAAAATGAAGTGAAGGAAAGCACAATTTTGAGGCTCAACATACCCGCACTGATGTCTCTTTGCATGTCCTCATGCAAATTATCCTATGAACTCAGAGGCTTCTGCAAGGACATCTAATCCTCTCCTTCTCCTTTGTTTGGAAGCTAGAGATCTTCTGGGTTTTCTGATAACAAGTTTGAACCTTAGGTTGGTGAGTGCCCTGATTAGCTTTTTGTTCCTTGTCTTCAACTTCTCATTGGTCTTCTCCACTTTGTCTATATGCAGGGATAAGGTTGAGTTCATATCAGTTTTGAGCTTTACTTGATCCTTGAGAATTTCATTCTCATTTTTGATGTGTCTATTCAGTAATTCCAACTCATACCTATCCCTTCTTAATATATCTATTTCAGACAGTGGAGGACTGGGGGTTCTCTCTCTGCTTTCTGAAGCTCTTCTCTCCAAAGTTTCTACATAGTCATAAATTTCCTGTTGAGCAGGGTCAATTTCAGGGGTTCCTTCATAAAATTCCTCTTCAACATCCTCTTCAATGGATGTTTCTTCATCTTCTATATTGATTACCCCTGTTTGTTTGATTAGTGTTTTCTTCAGTTTCCCCTTTAGTCTGTGGCTTCTTCTAGGCTGAGAAGATCCCTCTCCTTTCTCCATGGCAGATTTCCTGATTACCTTTTCTTCCTTAAGCTGTCTCTTGATTTGAGTCAACTTTTCTAAAATGATTTTCTCACTGCTCTCTTGGACTGTTTTGTCAATTTCAAATTTTGAGGCCCTCCATTTCCTACTTCTCCTTGTAGGCTGTGGTTCCGGTGAGGGTTCTTTTGGCTCTTCAAAATGATTTCTTATCAAGAAATCATCCCATGTATCATTTGTTTTAGCTAGATGGTGTTCAATCAAAATTTTGACCAAACCATGATGATATAGGGTTGTCTCTAAAAATTGAACCCTTCTTTGAACACAGGAAGCCATCTTCTTCAGACTTTGAAGCAAGAAATATGGTAGGTTTAAGTCTTCCCCCAGGAAATGCATCATTAGTCTAATGTGGTAGACATAAAATGTTCCATATCTACCCTCACATGTAATAAATTTTTGCAGAAGAAGTAGTATGTTTCTCCATTTGTTTTTCAATGTAGAACTGGGAATTCCTTTCTTAAATACACTGACATCCATACCTGGTGATTTTAAAATTTGTTTCCAGGAGTCATTGTGGAATTCTCTATTTTTAAACCATCTCTCTCCAGTTCTGAGCAATCCTGTAGCCTCTGCAATGAAAACTTCAGTGACAGTAAATTTGACATCTCCTACTTCAACTTCGGTTCCTTGAAATGATCTTGCAAATGTTTTAGTGACTTCCTTGTGGAAGCCATTATATTTCTCCAAAAATTGAAGCCATCCTATTTTTTGTAACATTTCTTTGCATTGAGGGTAGCCTTCTAAATATTTTGAACCCACTGGTTCAGTCCTTACAATGAAACCCATGATTGCTTCTTCAATTTTCAAATTAACACTCTTCTACCCACAAAAACAATGACTTTCACTTTCGGATTCAAATGGCTTTAAGTTCTGAATGGAAATGGTTTCAAATTTGGAATGACATACCTCTAATTTATAGTGGCAACAGCTTCAAAACCTCGAGCTGATATGCCTCTGTTGACAATTGAACTTTGGACTGATATGTCTCTGTTTGACAATGACAACTGGCTTCAACTTATTCACTACAATACTTCTGGCTCTTGGTAGCAATTGGTTTCGAATTCAACACTGCCACACCTCTAGCTCTTGGTAACAAATGATTTCGATTTCAACACTGCAACACCTTTGTCTCATAGTGACAAAAGACTTCAAACTCCACACTGCTACACTTCTGTGTTTATAGTGAAAATGCTCAAACTCTGTCCACAGTGATATTTTGTCTGCCCACGGAATCAAATGGCTTCAAATTCTCACGCTGCTATACCTCTGAATTTACCCTTTTACTCTGCTCCGAGTTTACAATGCTCAATGCTATTCAAATTGATATCCTTTGGCTCTGCTCTCGGTGATAATAATATCTCTGTCTACGGAATGAAATGTCGGCTACAGAATGGAGTGATAGCAGTGGTCACGGAATGAAGTAGTGGAATGAGGTGGAGGGAATGAATTAATGATTGAAGAGATGGCAGAGATTTTTACGACGGCAGAGGGATTCATCTTTGACTGATTTGGTTAAGAGACGTGGAGAATTCAAATACCTCGGCCATTTTAACTGTTTTCATGATATCGGATATGAAATTTGAAATGAGAAATTTTAATCCAAAGTCTGTGGAGGGTTTATTGGTATTGATCAATAAAAATAATTAAAACAACCTTTTCGAACAATCCATAACTAAAACTATGCTAAACTTTAATGAAATGCCATTATAATTTAAACTTGTTACCTCTGCCCTTCAATTGATTTTTGTAGTCTTTGTCTTCTCTGCTCATCTTTGGAAGTGTCTTCATAATCTTCTTGATGCTTTTGATTCATGGATACACTGGGTCATTTTGTTGCAATTCTACTGTCTGCTGATTGATGCCTGCAGGGTTTGTAGCTGCAGAAAGACTGTCTGGCTGCAGAAAGGTTGATCAGCTGCAGAATGCCCACTGAGCTGCAGAATGTTCATGTAGAGCACTTTAATCATGAAAATGGAGTGTTTTTGGAATATGGGTGGAATGTTATATGTTATGAATGAAGATGGATGATGGATTATGATATGTATGAAGTGGATGATGAAATGGAATGGATATAGTTTATGAAATGGAGTGAGAGAACATAAGGATTGTACTGCAATTCATGACATGTTTTATTCACTTACAGCAAGACATCAAATTCTAAATGTTGTCATGAAAATGAGATGGATGGAGGATGGAATGAGATGAATGAAAACTTGGAATGAAGTGGAACATGAGTGAATGAATGAAATGGAGTATAAGTGAATGGAGTGATGAGATGAATCATAAGCACTATGGAACTGAACTTATGATTTTTGTAACAGCTGCCAGTACAAACAAAAGTGCGAAAAGTTAGAGTGTCAGAGAGACTCTGATTTTCACCCTATCTTTTCTGTATAAACATGCCAATCAATGATTGGTTTTCATGTTTATACTTTTTTTATTTTTTTTATTTTTTATTTTTTTTTTAAAATGCTTCAGAAAATTTAATCAAGTTGATGAAGAAGAGAGACTCTTCTTCATTAACTTCACATCATTACTTCCTTGGAACTTCTTGACAAATTCTTCTCTTGAGAGTGGCTTGTGGTATAGCTTCAGTCTATGACCATTCACAAGAAAAGTGACCTTTTCTTCATCTATAGTTCTGATTTTGACTGCCCCATTATCAAAAATTTCAAAAATTTCATATGGCCCAAGCCAATGTGTCTGAAATTTACCTTGAAAATCCTTGAATTTTGAATCAAACAAGAGAGCCCAGTCACCCTCTTTGAATTTCTTCTCCTTGATGTACTTTTCATGCCATCTAGCCCTTTGCTGTTGGACTAGACTTGTTTTCTGAACTGCATCTTGTATGATCTCATCCAATTCATTAATTTGCTCCAGTCTATGCTTTTGTGCCTCCGTTAGATCAAGTCCTAGCTGAACTGCCATCTTGAATGTTTGAATTGGGAACTCTATGGGAAACAAAACTTGCTTTCCATAAACAAGCTCATAAGGAGTATGGCCTGTTGTGTTTCTCCATGTAGTTCTATAGGCCCACAAGGCTTCAGGAAGCCTATCTACCCAATCTCTTCTATGTAAATGAACAGTCTTTCTTAGGATTCCTTCAATGACCTTATTAGTAGATTCCACTTGACCATTTGCTTGTGGATGATAAGGAGTAGATTTTCTATGCCTGATTTTGTACCTCTCCATCATTTCCTCCACTAGCCTTGATGTAAATTGAGCTCCTTGATCTGTAACAATTTCCCTTGGGACACCAAAACGAGTAAAAATATCCTCAAAAAGAAAAGTAACTACAGATGATTCATTAGCAACAAGTAATGGTTTAGCTTCTACCCACTTAGTAACATAATCAGTGCAAACTAATATATATTTCTTTTGTCTTGATGGAGGACTAATAGGTCCTACAAAATCCAAAGCCCATTTTTCAAAAGGTTCAATGTGTACCTGAGGTTGTAATGGCATTTCACCTGAAGGAGAAGGTTTCCCTACCCTTTGGCAACTGTCACACCTTTTGACATACTCCTTTGCATCTTTAAACAAAGATGGCCAATAATATCCTAAATTAAGGATCTTATAAGCTGTCCTCTTATCTGCAAAGTGTCCACCACAAGGTTCATCATGAAATGCCTTGAGAATCTCAGGCATCTCATCTTCACGAACACACCTTCTAATAATCAAATCTGGACCTGTCTTATACAACTCATTAGCGACCCATGAATATCTTGCACTATCATTAATGATTTTTCTTTTATCCCTTGCATTCATAATTGAAGGAAATTTTCCTGAAACTAAATAATTGGCAATATCATCAAACCATGGAGTTTGAGTAGAGATTGCAAAAAGATATTCATCAGGAAATTGATCTTCAACCGGAGTGTCATCTTTGATATTTTGGATTCTAGACAGGAAATCAGCCACAGTGTTTTGTTTTCCAGGCCTATCTATAATAGTAATGTTGAATTCTTGCAATAGTAACAACCATCTTATAACTCTGCCATTAGTGATTGATTTATTCATTAAGTATCTAATGGTAGAATGATCAGTGTGAACAAAAGTTTCATAGCCTGTTATATAGTGTCTAAACTTGTTTATGGCATGAACAACATCTAAAAACTCTTTTTCAGTTACAGTATAGTTTAACTCTGCAGGAGTCAAATTTTTACTGATATAATAGATGGCATAGGGAATCAAATCTTTCTGTCCCAATACTACTCCTAGAGTTGTATCGGAAGCATCTGTCGAGATATGAAAAGGTAACTTCCAGTTAGGTCCCCATAATATAGGTGCTTTAGAAATTTTGGTTTTTAGGGTTTCAAAAGCTAACTGGCAATCAGAAGTCCACTTAAATTCACAATCTTTAGTGAGTAATTTGAAGAGTGGAGATGCTATTTTGGTGAAGTTTTCTATAAATCTCCGATAATACCCTGTAAATCCTAGAAAACTTCTAACATCTCTTTGACAACTTGGAATGGATAGGTTAGAAATGACTTCAACTTTTGCCTCATCAACTCTAATCCCATCCCCTGAAATGTGGTGCCCTAAAACAATACCTTCGGTAAACATCATAAAACATTTTTCATGACTAAGTGAAAGGTTTGCTTCTTGACATATTTTTAAGACTTTTTCCAAGTTTTCTAAAGCCTCTTCAAATGTATTCACATAAACTGTGAAATCATCCATGTACACCTCTACACAGTCATGTATTAGATCCGAAAAAATTCCTAATACTGCCCTTTGGAATGTTGCAGGTGCATTGCATAATCCAAATGGCAATACTCGGTAGCCATAGGTACCCCAAGGACAAGTAAATGTGGTTTTATCTTGGTCTTCAAGTGCTACTTGGATTTGATTGTAACCACTAAATCCATCCAGGAATGAAAAGTACTTTTTACCTGCTAATGTATCTAATACTTGATCTATGAAAGGTAAGGGAAAATGGTCTTTAAGAGTAGCTTTATTCAGTTCTCGGTAGTCAGCACACACCCTCCATTTTCCATTTTTCTTAGGCACAATCACCAAAGGAGAAACCCACTGACTATCTGAAATAGGATAGATGAAATTAACATTTAACAATTTTTGCAATTCTTCCTTGACAATTTCCCTAAGATTTGGATTCATCCGTCTTTGAGGCTGTTTGATTGGTTTGCAATTTGCCTCTATATAGATGTGATGAGTACAAGTATTGGGGCTTATCCCTTTCATGTCAGTGTATTCCCATGCATATGCAGAAGAATGTCTCTGTAATACTTTGACTAACTCTTCTTGTTGAGATTTTTCTAGGTTCTTATTTATATTCAAAGTTTTGCCTGGAAAAATTTCACTTGTAGAGCTGCCAAATTTGTCCATAGAATGAAGAGACATCTGCCTAGATGACAAAAATTCAATATTGGATCCCTCTTGAAATGATTCTTGTTTGTGTTCTGGAGAAGATTCAAAGTTTTCTAGAGTATTCAGAATTTGATTATCTTCACTAATTTCTGAAATTGTGAAGAGTGGTTGTAAATATTCTTCATCCTCTATCCATTGAGTGTCATCTAGCTCTGTAATTGTCCTAGCTGGAGGATATAAAGTGAATTTCTTTGTTGAACTACCATCAGAAATATACATATCACCGGACCTACAACTAATAAAAGCATCATCTGTAGCCAACCAAGGTCTTCCTAGTATAACAGGATGGCCTCCTAGATTATTCTTGGGTGTTAGGATCATGAAATCCACAGGGTACTCCCAAGAGTCTAGGGACACTGGAATATCTTCTATTACCCCATCTGGTCTGATCACAGATCTATCTGCTAATTGTAATAGTGTGGGTGTAAAGAGAAGATTAGGAAGTTTCAATTTGTCCATGATTTGTCTACTCATGATATTTATTGCTGCTCCTAAGTCAATGAGTGTGTTTTGAATTTCAATTCCGTTGATGTGAATTTTGACAACTGGATTTCCTGGGTCAAGATACTTTGGAATAGCAATCTTGCCCATCATAATGTCTACTATTTGTCCTACCAGTTGAATTTTCTTGGTTTCTCTTATTCTTTTTCTTGTTGTTTTCATACTCAACTCCTTTGTTGTTTTGGCTAAAATTGGGATTTCCTTGATGGCTTGCAATAATGGAATTTTAATGCAAACATTTCTCAATTCATCTAAGAAATCATAATTAGGCACCATGATTTTTTTTTCTACACCTCTATCAATTTGTAATCTTTCCGGAAAGGGAGGTATAGAAGTAGATGTGGATGGTTGCTCTAATACAGGAGTTGGATTTATTGGATCTTTTTGTTTTAGTTTTTCAGCGTTTGGGTCTTGAAAGGATGTGTCTTCCTCAAGACTTTTATTCACCCGTAGGGAGTCTTCCTCAGAATTATCTTGTTCTTGTATGATCACAGAAGGTTTCCTCTTTTCAAGTATCTTTCCAGACCTAAGTTGAACATCACTAAGGTCTAGAGGAGTAATTAAATAAGTTGGAAACTGTTGACCTTCTATCATGTATGTATTATGAGGGTTCTTATTATTGGGGTTTGGTATGGGTTGAGCTGGCAATTGATTGGATTTTTGAGGGAATGGTAATGGAAGTGGTTGATTTTGATGTGGTTGGTTCTGATGATG
>JAXQQM020076660.1:0-21658 GCA_034641835.2 Pinus albicaulis | reverse complement strand
GAGGCTTATAGATTAACACACAATAAAACCGTTTTCACTCACCCTGTAATATTCCTAATTAGCGACAGCTAATTGGAATATTCTATTTTGCTTAGTTTGTCGTCTATAGTTTGTAAATAAATAAAAAGTGAGTGAAGAGGGTCTAACTCACTTAAGTGAAATAAGACATCCACCTAGTAGCACAACACTGTGACTTAAGTGGGAGTCAAGGGGGGACCTAACACCACGTGGAGGAGAGGGCCTATGTACACTCTAGAAGCTTCTGCAAGCTTCTGCGCAGATAAGGATGAGGATGTGGAGGAGAGAGAGAGAGGCTACATTTGGTTTTGGAGGGAAACCAACGTTATAAAAGATGGAGGAGCCTCCTCATTTCATTCATGCTTGAGTTATTGATTGTTGAGTGAGACATTTTTCTTCTTTAGCACGCTCGTTGTTTAGCCTGTGTGCACCATTGTTTAGTGCACTGAGTGTCTCCGGTCGGAGATCTCGCCCTTAGCCCCAGGGGACTTCGAGCACCTGCTCGGGCAAGGTTGGTTTTTCAGCATCATCCTCCACGACAGTGTTATTGTTGCAGCAGCATAATACTGTGTTGTAGGTTGTTGCCATGGAGAGTCCACAACACCACTTCCTTCTCTTGTTTTTCAGAAGGAGGGTCTTTCTTTCCTTTGGAGGATCAGATTGGAAGACATTGAAGCTGATTTGTAGATCTTGGCACTTGGCCAAAGTATTCTATTCCACTCACTATGCAGTCCCTCTTAGCTACTGCATTATTTTCATGGTGTATCTGCAGTGAGGGTTTTCAGATTGATTTGAGGGTGAAATCTCAAGTGTAAGGATCAGCCTTCCACTTGGAGATCCATTGGAGGAGGTCTACTTCAGTTTGTTCATCATCTTCAGCCTTCTCTATTGAGTTCCAGATTTGAGTTGCAGCAGCTGCCCAGCAACTCCGACATTTTGGCAATTTTGTATATTTCAGCCAATCCCTTGGAGGATTGATGTATGTTTGCTTATAAGGGTTAGAGCTTTGCAACCCTCATTTATCTGAGTTGATATTTCCATATTCAGTCATGTATAATGCATAGTTGCAATAGACTGCGTTACTTTCTGCAGTCCTACTTTTGGTCATTCTCTTGTCTTGCAGCACCTCAATCTTGAGGGATTTTCTATGTAAAATTGTTGTTTAACCTTGCTTAATGCCTATTCCGTGTTCCCAAACTCATTATCTAATTATTCATACTGTTTTACATCTTATTCCTTCAGAAAATACGCTTCCCTTGCTTCAGTAAATTTCTGCATACTCAAAGTCATGGGAAATCAGGGTTTTTCTTGACTAGTCGGGAAGGAGGAATTGTTTAACATAGAAAAACGTCTTTTTTGGAGCTGAAATTCGACATGGAAGTCCCTATTAACCTAATATAATATATTCCAGAACCTTGACCCGTCGTTTTACGAAGATTTGCTGATACACTCATTTTAGTGCATAAAATGTTGCTTTTTCCCACCTTTCTGATATTAAAAGCTGAGTAAAGAGTGTTGTTGTTCTTTCTTTTGGTTGTTGAGCATTCTAAGACATATTATATGGTATGTGAAGCCATCATACCTGAATAATGCATTTTTCAGGCATGATTTGCTGAGAAATCCATTTTTGGAATATTACAGCTCTTTGTAAAATGTTGTCTCTTCATGGTATGCTCATATATGCATTTGCATATTGCTGCAAGTCACTTTTGAGTGGGATTATTCAAGAAGCTCTATAGACAGAGTCTGGAAAGGGCCAGGTAGCCTCCGGATCTCGTCCTCTTTATAGGCGACATATTCGGTAAATGCCCTCCCAGTGTATCTCTGGTTGGAGTTTTGCCGTGCTTTAGAGATATCCCCGAAATGGGATATTAGACACCCACCAAAATTCCCTCCACAATTTTCTCCACTTGTCTTTCCAGACTTACATCTGCCACATTACACAACACTCTCTTCACTTACTCTAACATGTAAATCAAAACAACATATATATCTAAGACATTTAACTCATGAAAGACACAATTTAATACATAGTATGGGCGAACATCATTTTTTGAACATTATAGAAGTTGCGTGAGCTAAAACAAAACTTGCGGATTAAATATTTTCCCATGCTCATTTAATAACCATGCATTAAATTCTATTTGACTATGATTATTTAAATGTGTTGTGGAATGGGTTATGTACTCTGCTCAATACTTTTCCTTTTCTGCACACAGAATCCGCAACCTGCAAAACATTTACTAAGTTATGGTTGTTGCGAGTCCATTTAACGCAGTGGTTGACATTAATTTCCAACACTTCCCCTTAATCGCAACTGCCGCCATTGACCATTCCTAGACAATCTCTGAGCTAAACAAAATTTTCACGTTCTAATGGCTTTGTGAAGATATCTGCAAATTGTTCTTGTGACTTGCAATGCTGCAACACAATCGCACTGTTTTTAGCCAATTGTCTTATGAAATGATATTTGGCATCAATATGCTTTGTCCTTTTGTGAAAGACAAAATTCTTTGATAGTGCAATTGCTGAACTGTTATCACAGAAAATAGTGGTTGCTCCATCTTGTTCATGACATAAATCCCGCAACATCCTTTTCATCCAAACTGCTTGACACGTTGCTGCTATTGCGGAAATATACTCAGCTTCTGCTATTAACAATGATACTATCAACTGCCTCTTGGAAGCCCATGAAATGGCTCCTGAACCCAAATGAAAAACACATCCTGACGTGCTCTTTCTGTC
This sequence comes from Pinus albicaulis, assembly GCA_034641835.2. Taxonomy (NCBI): domain Eukaryota; kingdom Viridiplantae; phylum Streptophyta; class Pinopsida; order Pinales; family Pinaceae; genus Pinus; species Pinus albicaulis. The sequence continues at coordinate 18,895 of JAXQQM020076660.1, read as the reverse complement.
ATCAACACTTCCTGCCCAATCACCGTCAGTGTAACCAACCAGCCTAAAATCATTAGTTGCGGAGTACAAAACGCCATACTCCTTTGTCTCGTTGACATACTTTAAAATTCTTTTCGTTGTTCACTAATGTGTCTCCTTGGGTGTCTCCATGAACCTCGACACCAAACTCAGTGCATACATTATACAGGCCTAGTTGCAATGAAATACATTAGGCTACCCACCATGCTCTTGTATAATGTCGGATTGACATTGCTGCTACAATCTTCCTTGCTCAACTTCAACCCCATGACGTTTGGAGTTGGTGATGGCTTGTTGTTCTGCATATTAAACCTCTCCAAAATTTCTGCTACATACCTTGCTTGAGAAATAAAAATTCCATTTTATGTTTGCCTTACATCTATGCCCAAGAAGTATCTCAATAAACCCAAATCAGTCATTTCAAACTCACTTTTCATGACTACTTTGAAATCAGCGATGAGAAAATCATCATTGCCTGTAAAAATCAAATCATCTACATACAAAACGACAATAATAATCTTACTATCTTTTTCTTTGATGTAGAAAGTAGGTTCACCGTCATATTTGTCGAACCCATTGTCCATCAAGTAAGCAGCTATACTTCTATACAATGCATGCAGCGCTTGTTTCAGCCCATAGAGATCTTTTCACAACCTACACACCTTGTGTTCTTGGCCTTCTATTTCATAGCCAGGAGTTTGCGCAACATACACCTCCTATTTCAGCACTCTATTCAAGAACGTTGACTTTACGACCATCTGTTAGACTTTCCATTTCTATTGCGCTGCAATTGACAATATTGTACGCATTGTCTCCATCCTCGTGACTGGCGCAAATTTTTCCGCATAGTCTCTTCCATGTTGCTGCTTGTAACCTTTCACAAGAAGTCTTTCTTTATGCCTTTCAATCTTGCCTTCAACATTTCTCTTGGTCTTATAGACCTATTTTATTCCAATGACTTATTTACCTTGTGGGACGTCCACTAACTCCCATGTGTCATTCTTTTCTATTGCACCAATCTCTTCATTCATTGCTTCAATCCATTTTTCTTCTTTTACTGCCCCTTCAAAATGGATTGGGTCATAAACATGACAAAACAAAGAAAATAAAGAGTTCAGACTAGCATTATCATTTACCTCTCCTTGCTCATAAATTTCACTCAAATTTATGAATCTTGGTCTTCTTGGTGTGCTTGGAGTTCCACTTGAACTTGAGGGAGTTTCTGAACCCTGTGGTGTGCTTGGAGAAACACTTCCTTGATTTCTAAAGGTTGTTCTATTTCGAGCTTGTGGTGTGCTCTATTGTGCTTGTGTAGGTGGAGGAGGAACCACCGTGGAGGAATTGTTTGTTGTTGTGCATTCCTCTTGCTCTTCATGAGACACAATTGTCTTCACATTCACTTTTTTTTCTAAGCTTCCATCCCAAGCTTCTTCTTCAATAAACTGCACATCTCTATTGATTATAACTTTCTTGGTGGATGGATTATAGAGTTTATATGCCTTGGACTCAACACTGTATCCAACAAAGATACACTTGTCCCCCTTACTGTCCAATTTCTTCCTTAGTTGATCCGGGACATGTGCATATGCCACACATCCAAATACTTTCATGTGAGTAACAAATTGCTTTGTTCCACTCCATGCTTCTTCTGGAACTTTTTTCATAACATCTTTGGTTGGGCATCTATTCAAAATATATGTTGCACAATTTGTAGCTTCAGCCCAATACTCATTTGGAAAATGTTTTGTCTTCAACATACTTCTGACCATGTCCATGATGGTACTATTCTTCCTTTTTGCAACAACATTTTGCTATGGTGTGTACCTTGCGGTAAACTGCTTGTGTATGCCCTTCTCCCTACAGAAACGTAGGAAATCTTTGGACATATATTCTCCACCTCTGTCGGTTCTCAGAAGTTTGATGTAGTGCCCACTTTGCTTCTCAATAAGAGCTTTGAAGTGGTAGAACTGTTCAAACACTTCACTCTTCTGTTTCAAAAAATACACCCATGTATTTTTGGTGTAATTATCTATGAATGTCAAAACATAATGGCTGCCAGCTCAAGATGGCGTTTGCATTATTCCACACAAATCTGAGTGGAGAATCTCTAAGGGTGCCTTTGACCTTATACTCTTCCGCGTTGCTTTCCCAATATGCAGCCTTCACAAAGCTTGTCAGGTTTCTCAATGATTGGTAATCCTCTTACTATCCCTTTTCTATGCAAGAGGTTCAAACCTCCAAAATTGAGATGTCCAAAGCTGAAATTCCATAACCATTTTTCGTCTTTCACTTCTTCTTGAAAGACCTCTTGTGCGACTGTTGCTACCACACCTCCTTCCTTCAAGTCTATTCTCAGCTTGGGAGGAAACATCCTATTCTTTTTCATATGCACTTCTGCAATGACCCTTTTACTTGGAGGTATGTCCATTACACACATCATTCTTAAAAAATACATTGTAGCCCTTGTTCACTAACTGTCCAATGCTTAGTAGGTTACATTTCAGGCCAGGTACATAATATACATCTGGCACAAATTTATTTTCTCCCTTCCTTGTCAATATTGAAACTCTTCCTTTTCCCATCACAAAGACTTTTCTATTAGTCCCTATTATCACTTCATACTTCACATTTTCATCTAGATTGGCAAATACTGTTATGTTTCCTGTCATGTGGTTGCAACAACCTGAGTCTAAGAACCATACATATTCTTGTTTTTCTTGTGCTACATTACATGTTAGAAGCACATTACTTTGGTTCTTATCTTCTTTTTCAAAATTTTCATTTTCCCTATTATTCATGTCATTTTGTTTCTTTCTACATTCATTGACATAATGGCCATAATTTTTACAATAATGACATTGGACTTGAGATTTATCATACCTTTGTCCTTGTACTTAGTATTGGCTTGAGCCTTCACTTTGATTCTGATTGTTGCCCCTTCCACTTGTGCTTGCAGGGCTGTTTCTTCCACCTTTGTGTGGGCTTCTTCCTCTTCCTCGATAGTTTCATCTTCCTCAACCTCTACCTTTTCCAAAAGACATATGTGTCTTGAAATAATGCTCCAATGAGGAGTTCGTTGTTCTGTTCAGTCTATGTTCATGAGACATCAGGAATGCATGAAGCTCATCCACTGAAAATATTGAGAGATCCTTTGTCTCTTCTATTTCCACTACTATGGCATCAAATCTTGATGGTAGACTTTTGAAGATTTTCTTCACTATTCTTCTTTCCTCAAGTGTCTCTCCATCAAACCTTATATGGGTGACCAATACAATCACATGTGTAAAGAATAAGTCTATGTTATCAGACTCTTTTATATAGAGAGTTTCAAAGTCTCTCCTCAGCATTTGTAGCTTTGTTGTCTTCACTTTCTCCATGCTTTGATAGGTTGTCTTGAAAATATCTTACGCCTCCTTAGACCTTGTTGTTGCTGCAATCCTTGGGAATATACTCTCATGCACTGCTTGAAAGAGATAGAAGATGGCTTTGGAGTCCTTCTTCTTATTATCTCTCAACAAGTCTCTTTCTACTGCTATTAAAGCAACCAATGTTCCTGCATCTGCTGGTTCTTGGAAACCTTGTTCCACCATCTCCCATATATCTTGTGAAGCAAACAAAGCTCTCATTGTAATGGCCCAATAGTCATAATTTTTTCCATTAAACTGTGGTATTTGTGGATTGGTCAAGCTTGTGGTTGTTGCTGCCATTTTTCACTGTGTAAACAACTTTCTCACTGTGTAAAACTTTTCTTACTGCGTGAAAACTTTCTTACTGCTGGAGAATACGTTCCACAAAAATTTTCATAATTCCTTTAAAATCCTCAGTAAATACACTAGAGAATATGTTCCACAAAAATTTTCAAAACTCCTTTAAAATCCTCAATAAAAACACTATCTTTTACTGAGATATTTAAACTTGATACCATGTTAGAATTTTTAAAGTGCAGGGGAAATGATATTCCCTCAACACATGGAGTTCACAAAGTTGTGGAAATTACTTTAATCAACACAACACATTTACAGAAGTTTACACAAAGTTGCTTAACTCACTTAATCCATACCATATAGTTGCGTAAATCAATTGAAATGAATCTTCATTTCAATACAGAGTGGCGGAGATGAAAATCGCAACTATGGAGAGGAGAAAATATAATCAACTAATTTACTCACGGTGAAACAGAGTCGCGACTAGCCAAACTTCATATTAAATCTTCAAAACATGAAATACATTAACATATGGAGCTTGCGACTCATTCACAAGTAAAACAAGACTTCTTACTTGGAATTACATTCACCAGGGTTGCAGAGGTAACACATTGTAAAACTGTTTTCACGCACCCACAAAAATTCGCTCCATGATTTTCTCCACTTGTCTTTCCAGACTTACATCCCCCAAATTAATTCATGCCAGACACAATTTAATACATAGTATGGGCGAACATCATTTTTCTGAACAGTACAGAAGTTGCCTGAACGAAAACAGAGTAAATATTTTCCCATGATTATTTAATAACCATGCATTAAATTCTATTTTACTTTTCCTTTTCTGCACAACATTTACTGAGGTATGGCTGCTACGAGTTCATCCAGTTCATTTAACGCGGTTGTTGAGATTAATTTCCAACAAGAAAATACCCTTAACAAACTAGCATCGAGTAAATGGATGTCGTACATATATTTTTTAAATTTAAAGTTTCATTTTTGTTGTTTATATTGGTTTTCGAGGATAAGTTTGACACTTTGACATTAGGATGGTGATAAATTCACAATTTAAACTTGTAACACTAATAAAATTATTAAACAAATTAAATTGAAAAATAAATCCAGAACATTCAAAGACCCATCTACAAATGCTCAATCAATAGACTTTAATAAATTTATTAAACAAATTAAATTGAAAAATAAACCAAAAACATTCAAAAACTATAAAAACCCATCTACAAATGCTCAATCAACATAGGCTTTATACAGTTGCAAATATTAAACAATAACATGATACCCAAATGAACAAATAGGGATAATAACTTCAAGAACCATAGTTGTGCAACCAACAGAAATAAATATTCTAGCTACTACTCCCACTTAGGCTTGGAACGTATCATATGCTTAGTATGATAATGCAAGGCATGATTAGACTAGTGTGATTATTTTAGAAATAGCCACCATCTAATAATGCAAGGCTTTATGAGAGTACTGTGATTAGTTTAGAAATAGCCACCCTAATGAAGGGTGGTTAACCATTTTTCATCAAAGGTAGCTATCATTTAGATTATATGACTGAGCTTGTCTACTTGTACCACCAAGGTGCTATTTCATATCTTCCTGATATGTCCACTCCCTTTTATCTTTTAAGAAGGCCACAAGGTGTTATTTAATATCTTCCTGACATGTCCACTCCCTCTTATCTTTTAAGAAGGCTTAAAAAACAATGGAACATCCTATATTTTTAAGTTTAATCCATTTACAACCCCATCAATATAGAATACCCATTAGAATAATCATGTGACATAAAAGTTTAGCTCTAACTTTATTAATGTTGTGGGGCAGAGTATATACTCACTCTTATATTTAAAAATACTTAAATTTAAAAATAGACATATACTTTCCAAGAGCATTAACAAGACCCCTCAAAAATATATATCCCCATTGCCCAGTGAATAGCTTGGCCATTATAACTACAATTGATTATTATATATTATTGCGAAAACAAGTACAGTTAACCAATCAACTAGTCAACTGATATCTTAAATTTATTTTATTAAGTTTGATTTTTGGTTTTATAAATTGGTTGCAGATTTAATATATATCTCCATTATCGAGTGAATAGCTTGGCCATTATAACTACAATTCCCTGTTGCACCAAGAAGGGCTCTATAGAGATAAAATAGTACACACACACTCAATATATTCTATATTGCGAATGAAGGAAATTACACACATATTTATACAAGCAATAGTCTCAAGATAAGAATTCTATCTTAGACGTACAGTAGTGTGGTTGAGAGATTCTCTCAACCACACACTAAACTAGGAGAAACTATATTCTAGCTAATTCCTATTATGTAGGAAAAAACTCCTCAAATGGAGAATTACAACCATAGACAAGTAGGAATTAATTATTTCTAACTTATAGCCCAGCATAGGGTAGATGTGTAGATGTCATGTAAGAAAGTTTGTAAACTTTTGTAATGTTGGCTTAATTGTAATCAATATATTTGTAATAATTATCCCTATCTTTTAGCCCAAAGTTATATTTACGAACACTCAAAAAGGTATGGTAAGTAAATAAAAATATAAATAAATCGGAGGTATGATAAATGAATAAAACCTATTTTTATATTTACTGTAAAGGTATGGTAAATAAATAAAACCTATTTTTATATTTACTCCATAAACCTCATTATATATTTAAGAAAACTCAAAAAAAGAAGTTTTATTTAGGTGAAACCTATGGGCCAAATACCATGGAACAAATTATTAATAATACCATGGGCCAGATACCATGGAACAAATTATTATTAATACCATGGGTCAAATACCATATTTAAATAAATAAATATTGATGATGAATAAATAGGTATGGTAAATAAATATAAATATAAATAAAGGAGAGGTATGATAAATAAATAAACCCTCTTTTTATATTTACTTCATAATCAACTTTATATTTAAGGACACTAAAAAAGGATGTTTTATTTAGGCCGAATTAATATTATTATCTAACATTCATATTAATGTGTAGATGTAATGTAAGAAAGTTCCTAAACTTTTTTAATGTCTGCTCAACATATTTGTAATGGATATATTTATAATAATAATATTAAAATATAAGTATATCTCTCAATCTAAATAGTGGAAATAATCTTAACATTATATTCTATCATTGGTGTGTGATGGGAGGGAGAGATAGAGGGAGTTGGGAGAGAAAGTGAGAGAGAGGACTTGAGAGACACGAGAGAGAGAGGAGAGGAGAAGAGAGATGGAGTTGGAAGGGGAAGAAAGACAGAGAGAGAAATGTGGAGAGGGAGAAGGGGAAGAGAGAGAGAGATAGATAGATATGGAGAGAGAGTCTGTATGTTTTTGGGGTGATAATGAGACACAATGGGAGATAGAGATATAGATGGAGGGGGGGGAGAGGGAAGAAGAGAGATGAAAAGAGAGGGAGTGAGGAAGAGAGATAGATATGGAGAGGGAAGAGGAAGAGAGACAAGGAGAGAGAGAGAGAGGGAGAGAGAGAGTGGGAGAGGAAGAGGGTTGGAGAGAGAGGGAGAGGAATAGGGAAGGAGAGAGAGAGATAAATATATACATAGATATGGAGAGATAATGTGTATGTTTTAGGGCTAAGAGAGAGAGAGAGAGAGAGAGCAAGAGAAAGAGAGAGAGAAGGGGAAGAGATACAGAGGGACAGGAAGAGGGAGAGATATATAGATAGATAGATATGGAGAGATAATGTATACATTATGATATAGAGAGATAAATAAGGAGAGACATATGGAGATAGAGATATAGACTTAGGGGGGAAGAGGGAAGAAGAGAGAGACAAATAAAATGAGAGAGAGAGAGAGAGAGAGAGAGAGATCATGACATGTGTTTAAGGGGATTGGATAGAGCGACAAATTAGGAGAGATGGAGGGAAGTATAGATATAGATGGCACGGGGGAGAGGGAAGAAAATAAAGATATAGAAAGGGAGGGAGAGGTGGTGAGAGAGAGATAGGGGAGAGAGGGAGGGGGAGAGAGAGAAAGAGAGAGGGAGGGAGATAGACACAGAATGGAAGGTGGAGAGAGAGGGAAGAAAAAAGAGACACACAAAGACACATAGACATAGAATTTAGATCTAGAAAGTGAGGAATATTTTGGTTTTTCACTAAAATAGATGTATTGATTTGAGTGTAGTAGTTGATTTCTAATACAATTTTATCACTTCCACTAGATGCATTGATTTCAATGTAGATGTAGATTTTTAATCCTATTTAATACCTTACACTAGGTGCATTTATTTTAGTTAGATGTTGATTTTTACTCCTATTTGATTGCTTGCACTAGATGCATGCGTTTTAGTGTAGATATTGATTTCTAATCGTATTTGATCACTTGCACTAGATGCATTGATTCCAGTGCAGATGTTGATTTCTACTCCTATTTGATTGCTTGCACTAGATCCATTGCTTTTAGTGTAGATATTTATTTCTAATCCTATTTGATTGCATACAATAGATGCATTGAATTTAGTGTGGATTTATCTTTCTAATCCTATTTGAATGTTTGCACTAGATGCATTGGTTTCAGTGTAGATGTTGATTTCTCATTTGATGCAACTAGATGTATGATGTACATTAATTTCAAAGTAATTAGATTAATAATGTGCATTGATTTGAGTGCAAGCACATCACTTCCCCCTCAATCTATATCTCTATCTCCCATTGTCTTTCCTTCTTTATCTCTCCATCTCACCCCCCAAACATACACACACTGTCTCCATATATATCTATCTCTCTCTCTCTCTCCCTCCCTTTTCTACTCCCTCTCTCTCTCTTCTCCTCTCTCTCTCTCTAACACTTTTCTCTCCATGTCTATATCTCTTCCACCCCACCCTGTATTTGCATCTCTCATCTCCCCTCTATGCATTGGTTTCAGTGTATATATTGATTTCTAATTGTATTTGATTGCTCCCAATATATGCACTGAATTTAGTGTAGATTTTACTTTCTAATCCTATTTGATTGTTTTCACAAGATGCATTGATTTTAGTGTAGAAGTTGATTTATAACCCTATTTGATTGTTTGCACTAGATGCATTGATTTAAGTGTATATGTTGATTTATAATTTGATGCAACTAGATTTATGATGTACATTAATTTCAAAGTAATTATATCAATAGTGTGCATTAATTTCAGTGTAAGCACATCTCTGCCCCCTCCATCTATATCTATATCTCCCATTGTCTCTCCTTCTTTATCTCACTATCTCACCCCCCAAACATTCTCCCTCTCTCTCTTTTCCACTCCCACCCTGTCTTTTCATCTCTCTTCTCCCCTCTATCCCACCTCCATCTATATATCTATCTCACCCCCAAAACATACACACACACTCTTAGTGTGAGCACATAAACATTATTCATGACATGAATTGACTTATGTGTTGTAATAATTCAACCATAAATTACAAAACTTGAATTTTCATCCTAAATAAAATTTTCACTTACCTGAAATGTCTTCTTCTTGAAACTATAAACCATTTGTAATTGGTTACATCCTTGTTATTTCCATTTTCCATCATTCAACATTGTTAATCACTTTTCATTCAAACATGATAATAGAGAATAACTAAATGTGGGACAATAAGAACAATAAAATAACATAGTTTCAGATTGATCGCAATGAACATTGTTTGTAATTGACTTCATTCTTATTACTCACATTTTCTATCATTCAACATTGTTACATTGTCACTTTGCACTTAAAATTTTTATTTCATCATTTTTCATCATTCAAGTTAGTAACGGTCTCATCATTCATCACTAATCTTAGACATTTTTAGCATATTTAAAATGATCAAAATACTTAGATGTTCAACAAATTTTGTATGACCGCTGAAACCAGCCTAGATCCATCTTAACCCCGGATCTATCAAGCACGGAGAGGGATCAAATCTCTCGAGGTGCAAACATTTCCTCAAGTTTTGCACTAAAAGTATTGGTTTGCACCTAGAGAGATTTGGTCTCTCTCGAAGCTTGATAGATCCGCAGTTAAGATGGATCTAAGCTGATTATATATTATTACGAAAACAAGTACTGTTAACCAATCAACTAGTCAACTGATATCTTGAATTTATTTTATTAAGTTTAATTTTTTTTTTTTTAAATTGATTTGTATTACAAATTTAAAGCTGAAAAATTAAAAAAGTATTTTGATTGTGAAATATTTACCAGTCAAAATATCACACAGAAAAATAAACCATTAACATTCAAAATATCTACTACATCTACAAATGTTCAATCAAGATAGAGGACAGAGATGCAAATATTAAACAATAATTTGCTAACAAGATCAACAAACTGGAAGAATAACTCCTAGTACCATAGTTGTGCAACAATCAGAAATAAATATGCTACTTACTACTCCCACGTCGACTTGAACATTTCATATGCTTAGTCTGATAGTCCAAAATAACGGCTGGATAATCGTTTAGTTGGAGAATTGCGGAGTCAACAGATCGGCCGTTATAACCAAGATTGATTATTATATATTATTGTGAAAGCAAATACCGTTAACAAATCAGCCAGTCAAAGGAGGTCTTAAATTCTATTTTATTAGTGAAGATTTAGCACTTTGAAAAATTAATAAGATATTTGGATTTTGAAAATTTTATAACTCAAATTTGTAAAACTTACAACAAATTTATTTTGATTTTGATGGGTTCGAAATTCAAACATATAAACACTAACAATAATAAGATATTTGGATTTTGAATATTTTATAATTTAAATTTGTAACACTTACAACTAATTTATTTTGATTTTGATTTTGAATGGTTAGAAAGTCAAACATATAAACACCAACAATAAAATTAATTACGAAAAAGATATTTTCACAATCATAAACATAATATTATTAATATTAAGATTTTCTGGAAAACTGTGTATTTTACTCATGAAATCTAACATTTCCAATAAACACTTGCCAATAAATTTATTAAACATAAGAATAAAACAAAAACATTCAAAACTTCTTCTCATAGACAGACGACCGGGCAGTATCTACAAATGCTTTACAGTTGCAAATATTAAACAACAATATTCTAACAAAATCAACGAACGGGAATAATAACTCCAAGTACCATAGCGGTGAAACCAACAGAAATAAATATGCTACCTACTACTCCCACGTCGACTTGGAACATATCATATGCCTAGTCTGGTAATGGCTTGCATTATTAGAATATTATGATTCGTTTAGCAATGGCCAACATCATGCAGGGTGGTCAAACATTTTCATCCCGGCTCACTACCATTCAGATTAGTTCACTAAGCATGTCTATTTTTACCACTAAGAGGTGCTATTTCATATCTATTCAGCTTTATTTTTCTAGCAAGAATCACAAAATAATGTAGCTTCAGATATTTTTAAGTTTGAACCGTCTACAACCCCATTAATATAAAACCCCATTAGAATAAACCAGTAACATTAACCCCATCAGTATAAAATCCGTATTAGAACAAATAAAGCAACTGATGTAACTAAGTACGACAACCCACATATATTTTATCGGGAACACAGCCGTCTCCACAAACAAACCCTAAACTTCAAAAATCCAAAAGAACGGCTAGATAATTGTTTGGTTGGATGATTGCGCAGTCGACAGCTCCGCCGTTATGCGCGAGATTGATTATTATATATTTAAGGTAAATACCGTTTACAAATCAGCGAGTAAACGAACATCATAAAATTTAAAAAACAAACCTTCAATAAATAAAAAGTAACATGAACAGAAAAATCATTCAAGTTAGGGTAAATACGCAAGCAGCGATACCTGGGATTACCGAATTCGTAGAGCTTTCCTCCTGGCGAGAAAATCATAAGTCCAACTTCTGCATCGCAGAGCAACGACAGCTCGTAAGCTTTCTTCAGCAATCCATTCCTGCGCTTGGAAAATGTAACCTGCCTGCTGGCTGAATTCTCAATCCTCTTCATCTGGATCTTTCCCCTCACCATTCTTGTATCTCCTTTTTTTTTCCTCCTCCCAACAATCACTGACACTCTCAGGTGGGGAAGGCAGAACATCTATCTCGATGAGAACCCAATAATCGCATCTAACGGTAGCCCATTAAAATACCAGAAAGGCCACAAAAATAGCGACAGAAATATTGGCTATCCTCTTTTAACCTGATGGAATCTTCATTTCTTGATAACCTCCAATGAGGGTTTCAGTGTCAAGTATGGGCCCGACGGTTTGGCTTCTTGTCAATCATGAGTACAGTTTCCCAACTGGCCGGTCACATAGGTCGTCCTTATTGATATTCACATCTGTCATCCAATAAAATATTAATATACAGAACACGCACGGTACGGGTAAACATGTTGATTATATTGGCGAGCCTTATTTCGGCTGCTATCGGCTCATTAATGCGGTGGCAGATACATTGCCCACCGTTAAATTTAAAATTAGGCCATGACGTTAAATTTAAACAATTTTAAATCTAATGGTGGGGTGGCAGATAGCAAGATAGCAGCCGAAATACTTAAATTAGCCTATATAACTCCCTAGTTGTGTACGGTTCACAATTTCCTCGATTTAGGTTCAACGCCTTACATGTGCACAGTGCCCTCAGGTTTTTAGGTCCGCTAGGGCCCAGAGAGTTGCCGAGGAATTACTCAAATGTTACTTAAAACCACAACTTTAAATATCTAAATAGGTTTACGACCTTGAATTAGAACTTTCTCATAATTACATGTTGAAATAGTATTTTTACATCTCAGTGAACTCTGACGAGATATTTTGTAAGTTCACATCTCGAATAGAGAAACAATTAGAAAAAAACTGCTCTTGATCTCACACACTCCTCATAATCACATTTTATTGTCTAAGCTAAATCTCTCGGCTAAATAACATCTATGTTTTTATTTTAACTAAATTATGTTGTTTTATGAGGTTTTTATTTTTACAAATAATAGTGCATTCTCAATGATAAGTGCCACTGCTAAAATTATGATAGAAATTGTGATGAATCATAATCATTTTCAATGATGAGTGTCCCTCTGTTAAAATTATGATAGATTTTCCACTAGGGAAAAAAAATCTTCAAAATGATTTCTTTCGTGTCTTAATGTACTGAATGGGATTAATATATTTATATATGATTGATATATTTATCCTTAAAGGATTTTACTGATATCCAAATGCTCACAAAATTACTTAAATTATTTAAATAAAATAATCGACCAAATTTTAATCTAAAGGGACCTATGCAGTTTCTGTTGGCAAAAGTTTGCCAACAAAAGCATTAATGTTCTGTCCAGGGTCGCGTTTTCCACTACCAATGCACACGTGGTGCGCACGGACAATAAATTCCACACAACTACACTGGGTGTAACCTACCACTCGTTTATCCAATATTAGCATAATAATACACGTGCTTTTTGTACACTTGCTATACCATCCTCATATAGCAAATATTAGCATAATATTACAAGTGACTATATAAATTTGTTGAAAGAAAAACCATACCTACTAATGATCAAATTTAAATAAATAATCTCATATTATTCAAATTTCCAATAAATATTTGCAACATTGACTTTATAGATAAACTTGTTTGTATCATATCATTATTTCGCAAGTTAAAATATTATTATTATCAAATTTAAGATTACTATAAAAAAACACCAAATTAATATACTAAATTCAATTACAACTTTACTACTGATATATAATATAATATATCATGCACGTTTAACATACTACTTTATTATAACTTTACTACTTAAATATCGTGCACATTTAGCATACAACTTTATCACTTAAATATCTTCTATAAACATCCTTGTAACTTTATCTTCTATAGACATCCTTGTAGTGTTTCGATATCGTAATCCAATATGTAATTGAGTTTATTTTAACATGAATTGGTGCTTTATGCAAGAGTAGTGTTATCCTCTTAGATAAACGTATAGATTTATTTTAAGTATAAATTTAAATTTAAATTTAATTTTAATTTTTTTTTTTAATATTATTTGTAATTTTTCATTGTTTTAATTGTATTTTTGAATGTTATATAGATTACATAACTTAATTGGTAAGTAAAGAAGTTTTTGTTAGATTTAAGCAAAGAAAAAATATATATCTAAAAAAATCAAGAAATAACTTTAAACATTTTAACCATAAAACTTATTTGTTTCCATATCTCTATATAATATAACTTAAAATAAATATATATTAATTTGTTGAAATTGATCTTTAAATAGTTTATTTAATAAATGAATAGTTGAAATATTTTTGAAAAATATAAAATTTAAACATCATACTACACAATTTTTTTACTTTTAATTATTTTACAGGAAATATGCTAGACATACATAGCATATTTATTTTTAATTTTTATTATAACCAAAATTACTTTAAAATCTGAAAAATTTGTTATTTAAAAAAAAAAAAAACACAAATCAACTCAAAATTAAACATAGACAAAATTACACATCACTCACATATAAATATATCTATAAACTCAACAAACATTAAATAATAATAATAATATCACTACTTAAATATCTTCCGAGTTTAACATAAACATTTATCACTTAAATATATGCTATAAACGTGTTTTGATATCCTAATCCATCACAATGTAAAATGTAATTGACTTTATGTCTTACATTGTGAATGCTCATTCATATATACTTTTTTCTTTCTGGTTGATGTGCTATGTTTTTGTGTTTGAATTTTTCATTTAAATATAGTCTTATGGTTTTTTTTATTTAGGTGCCAGTATAATAAATATTAGGCTTGTATTATTAATAATAAAATAAGATTTTGTTTCATTCTTTTATAGTGAGATATGAATATTTTAAAATAAATGTTATTAAGTAAGTCATATTGTTAGAGATTTAGTTGAAGCCATATTGTTAGATATTTAGTTCATTTAATATAAAAAAAATTGTAACTTTATTTAAACTTTCCATCTTCCTTTTTTCACCAATATCTTATTTTATAAAAATATACTAAATTATTGTTTATATTTGACTTATAATATGTCATTTTAAGAAGGTTCAATAAAAAAAAATTAAAATTTAAAATAAACCCTAAAGAACTAGACTTGATGAGCATTAAAAATTAAAAAATGATAAAGACAGATCTTTGGTACCTTATTATAAAGACTCCTCTCCCAAAATACTATGCTAACAAAATGCAAATCTAAATAATGAACTTCGAAAATGAAAAAAAATACAAAAAGGATAATAAAATGAAGTGTCTAAGGGTTAAATTTAAGCAAAGCTTCCTCTTAAAGGTTTTTCTCTCTTGAAAGCTAGTTGTACTAGTGTTTGAAGACCTTTTACATCATCATATAGAATGTGGAGAGTCAGTACCTAAAGTTCCTCTCCCTTTTCATAACCGGTTTTCACTATATCTAACCAAGTAACATAAGAAAAATCCTCGTCTTGGAAATTTTCACGAATAATAGAGGTAAGGTTGTCCTACAATAACAAATTAATTTAAGTCATAAAACTAACTTATCTTATCAAGTTTTGATAAGTGATTACTTAGTGTGCATTGCTCAATGACTTGTGTATTATGACTTGATACACTATTATTCGTTAAGGGCCCACATTCAAATCCATGTATCTGCATTAGGATGTGTGTTATTGCCTTGATAATCATATTCTAGTAAATAAATAGATGTGTATACATTGGGATATGTGCTATATTTTTTAGGTTATGTGACATTACATTGGAATTAGTGTACCTATCTTGACATCCCTAAGAATGAATTAATATCACCACAAAGGTATACACATTATCATTTGTATTATTTTAAACATATGGATCATACATTAGAAGGTAATAAGGGCGGTGACTTGATATTTTAAACACTCATGTGGATCGCACCATTTATGGGTCCCTCTTTTACACGTGCATTATTTATCGACAATTGGAGGGTGCTTTTTCCAACCATGTGTCAACACTCCACTTGGGCACACTTTCTCTTTCTTAGCACACATCTATCAATGTTTCTATAATCCTCTAGTAGTGCACACTTCATTTACCCCTTGGGTCTCATGTGTGTGTTGGATTTAGAGTGTGTTCATGATTTCTCATAGTGGATTAAACCCATACATGATTTTCACCATTTTTTTAGGAGGTTGCTCATTCTAGAGTGGTATTTACCGGTTCCTTAGGGGGAACAAATGGTGTTAGGTTCATGGTTTTCAATTGAACAAATTGTACCAGGACATGGTATTATTTTCGATCATGGTATTTCTTCTATCGGGAGTGCCTTAATTAGATGAGGAGGCCACCTCCTTCATCTTTCCTTGTAAGGGATTGATTGGAAGAACTAATTTGTCTCACAAAGCTTTGAGAATATCATTTTTTCTTATCTTGAATACATGTTCTAGTCCTATAAGGAGGATATCTTGAAATTTCAATTTTTAGGAAGAAGAACTATAACTTAAGACAATTAAAATGAGGTAATGTAGTTTTTTAAATCATTGTGTTTTTCTATATTCCAGGCTTCATTTTTTGTTGAGAGGATTGAACTATTTGAGTTATATCCTCTTATTTTAGGCTATAGCTAGAATACATTGTTGTAGTACTTAGGGCAAGTTTGATTTTGATTATCCTTACTTCATCTCCTTGAAATGCATGAAGTATCCTAGCCTGAAATCATCTATAAATCCTCCATGATGGTAATGTCTTGAAGTGTTAAATATGAAAATAATGTCACTTAAAGTTTGATCAAGTGACCCCTTGCCCAAGTGGGAAAAGAAACTAATCTTCCTTGATTATTCTAGGTGTATTATTCATTTTATCCTTTAATTTTTGTTTACAAGCAATATAAATTTTGTAGCTTTTAAATTGTTAGAGATAGGTTCCATCTCTAAGTTTACTTAGGGAAACCAATTTCAATATTTTATTATTAAATTAAGTCTTTTATAGAGGTGACCATCTAAAATTAATTATAATGTAAACCAACATGCATTCTCTTTTTTTTATGTTAAGATATATACGTTGAATTTTTTTATTTTTTTTATGTAGATTTAACAAGTATATCCACAAAACAAAAACAAATGATATCTAAATGACTCAAAAATATAGAATATACATGTTAAGTGTTTACAAATATAACAAATATGTCAATAGGTCTTATAGTTTTTCTAAATAACCATTGAAGACATTATTGAATGCATTGAGCATTTTTCGGTTGTGAGGATAAATGATGGTATTTTTTATATTTGATTTAGCATAAATACATAGTGAATGGTTTCAACATTTTAAATTTTGCATTTACTAAGAATAAGATTATAATTAAATTCATCAACACTTATCTTCTAATGTTTATTTGAGTTACATATGGACTCTCATTACCATTTTCATTAAAACATGCTTGAAACACCTTTTCACACTTGGCATTATTGAGTCTTCTAGAAAATAAATAGTTTTACAACATGAAATTAGTCACAATCATTTTACTTGTATTTAGTTTGAAAGATTTGTGCCTTATGGTATTCACCTCTTACATGTTTAGCTAATTGAAAAAAATGTTTTGGGCAATGCATGCTTTAATTTGATAAAGTAAACCATATTTGAATTAAGCATATTGCATTTTCTAATAGTTTATTTAAGCAAATTTATCAAGTTAATTTTAAGATATTTGTACTCTCACCTCAATCATAACGATTTATCCTAAATTGAACTTAAGGACACTACCCTAAACTAGGATATGCAATTCCTTTCAATTAAAACATTGGGGAAATATTATCAAAGTGAAAAGGGTTGGTTTACTTAATAGTACCTCTACACTCTCATAATTTGTAGTAAAAAATTTCTTCAATGGGTGAATGTTTAAGTTGTAACAATTCGCATATGTAAAATCTTTTAAGAACAACAACCTATTGTCATTTTCATATTTTATGATTATCCACTCTTTGTTGTAAGTTAGCCATTACCTTTATTCAACATCCTTTTTATAAATATTTTTATGAATAATAAGGTTTAAAAAGGAATCACATTGTAATGTGAAAAGTAGTCGCTTTAAATTTTTTATTAAAGAATTTTTAAAATGATAAGTTTATAAATGAATTTAGATCCATTTGCACTAACGATATATCATGCACCGAGAGGGATAAAATCACTTGAGGTGAAGATTTTTCAATACAAAAAAAAATGAACTCAAGGGATTTGGTCCGTCTTCATGCCTGATAGATCTTGAGTTAAGATGAGCCTATGATGGTGGTAGAAATTCAAATATTTTGTAAAATTCAACTTGTCATATCGATATTGGGCATGAAAGGAATTGGACCCAATTCTCGTACTAGGTTGTAAAAATCACATCTCTAACACAGTAAAAAATGATATATATGATGTTCAAATATTTTAATTAAGGTGAACAATGAAATATTTTACATATGTATTTTGAATAAAACACTTCAACTCCATCTTAAGAAATAAAGAAACTACACATATTTGATTAATAATCTCTCTTTCACACATATTTGATATATATATATATATATATATATATATATATATATATATATATATATATATATATATATATATATATATCGAGCGAGAGCGAGAGTGAGAGAGAGATAAGTAGATATTCAAATATTTTATTGGAGGAAATTTGTTTTTATTCTTCATTAAATTTATTTATTCATTATGCGAAGGGGGAATCCATAACTAGAGCATGTTATCACATGCACAATCATAAATTGCACCACACTGCTTCCATTATAAACCCTTGGCCCGATATAATAAGTCATAAACCAAATTAAGTGGTTTCGCTAAGATTTGAATGTCGGTGGGTGACAATAACTCCAATAGTCCCAACCAGTCGAGCTAGCCCCAATTGATATAAGTTTCTATAGGTCTTCCAAAATTTTAAATTGATCAATGATTATAAATAATAACTAGGTTCATGGTATCACGGCTCAGACTTTGCAAACCCCCATGATAGCTGGTTTTCCACCTATTTTGCCCTTTGTTCCATGGATATTCCTGCAGACCTACGCCTAATGACAAATTCATGTGATTCTCTAGTGAAGTAAACTACTCTTGAAGGAATGGCAATTGGATCTGCAATTCCTTTTTCTAAGTCAACTCAAGCCACGAAGAATACAATCACTCTTGAATGAATGATAGTTAGTTCTGCAAGCTCT
>JAXQQM020086887.1:0-30399 GCA_034641835.2 Pinus albicaulis | reverse complement strand
AATAATTGGACAATAAATAATAATCTATTCTCTTGAAGCACTTGATTTCAGTTAACTGATGTGGCAAACCAGTTGACTAAAGGAATTAGGATTTCTAAGGTTGGTTGGTGGGACATGCAAGTGGACTTAGTTGTAACTGAGTGATTCGAAGTTGCACAGAGTTGGATGTGTAATTATGTGAGTTGTAAAGTAGTTTAACTCAGTTGTGCTAGTTGTAACTAAAGATACACTAATGAGAGATCAGTGAATTAAATATTAAATTAATTCACATGGAATGATCTCACATGAAATTGAAGATTTACTATTGTTAACTACATGCATGTCAGATCCAGTGGAGACCCAATTGAGAGATAGGTTAAAGGGACGGTTTGACTATCTGTTGTGACATTAGTGGGTGCACTCATGAAACCACACACACATTGGAGATGCAAATGACGATTGCGCAGTCAAGTCAAGGTAGTATCTCATTCATTCATGGATTGTGATCAGCAGGGATTACGCAGTGGAGGCAGGCTGTCAGGAGGCAGTAAATTGGCGCATGTATTTTCCAATTTTTGTATGACAATGTGAGACGATTGTATATTGTACTGAGAGCTCTTTTATTAGAGTTTTGTATGAGATTATTTCATGATCCATGATATATACATAATATATTATAGTGAGGTTTTTAGCTTTATGCTTTCCCGGTAAAAACCTATGTGTTATGTGTGATTGATATTTCTTCATGTGTTTGCAATTGGCGATTAAATTTCCACAAAGATTTTAGTAGAAGGATTATGTATTTAACAATGGCATATAATTGTTAGATCAGGATAATCCAGGCAACCCATAATTGTATTAAAATTTCTACATGGTATCGGAGCAAAGAATATTGCAATATTGAAGCAGTAGCTAAGTTTGTTGGTCGAAACAATTCAAATTTGCTGCAAGAATTTCTTGGTGCAACAATTGAGTAAACATCGAAATGGACTTCAATGGTTTGCGGCTAGAGTATGAACTCGAGGGTAGCTAGAACTACATTGCATGGAAGGAAAGGATGGAGGTAGTGCTTGAAGATAATGGCTTGAAGTAATTCATCAACAATGATGTTCCTAAGCCCACTTCAACGGATGCTGCATTACTTGACGCCTGGCAAAAGAAAGTAGTGAAGATGAGAAGGATTTGTTGAGATTGTGCGCAGACCATATTGTCTCAAGCTCATGGAAAGCCACTCCATATGCTATGTGGAAGGCTTTGATGATCTTTTTTCCAAAGGAACAATGAACATCGAAATTGGCACTAAAGGATAAACTCAAAAAGATCAAGATGGAGAAGGGCGACAACATTCCTAAGTATTCACAAAGTTTGTCCAATGCTCGGATGAACATGAATCGGGGAGTGTGGGAATCCGCGCTTGCTGATGATGATTTGGTGAGCTTGCTCTCGTGAGCTTTCCTAAGAGTTGACAGACAGCTGAGGACTATGTCAACGTATAGGAAAACCGTCGGATTGGGAAATGACTATGGCCTGATCTAGGAACACCGTAGATGGCTCTTCATCAAAGTATGATGATGAAGAGGATTTTGCTTTGGCTACCAAGGCAAGGAAAGGGAAGGAGAATAATTTCCACCAAAACCGGTGGCCATCTTGTGAGGACCATTAATTTCCAAGGTGAAGTGTTTTCACTATCAAGAACATGGGCATCTCGCCAATAACTGCCCACAAAAAAAGAATAACAATAAGGTTGTTGGAGTTAGAGTTGGTGAGGCCCTTGCCTCGCAATTTGAACTTGATTTCTCTTTGATCGCATGCTTGGTTTCAAGTGCAATGGGATCGGTGTGGTATCTTGATAGTGGTGCTTCCTTCCACGTGACGGGAGATAAGGAGATTTTCAATGACTTGGAGGAGAAATATCTACAGATGCATATAGAGATGGGTGACGATGGACGATACAGTGCGACCAGCATTGGTACCATTACCTTTGAGAGGGAGTCAGGTAAACCATTTCTATTGAAATATGTTATGCATGTTCCAGGTCTGAAGAAAAACTTGGTCTCATTCGCGATGTTGGAGGACATAGGCTATGACGTTGTTTTTAGCGATGGAAAAGCTTTCCTGTGACATAAAACAACGGGTCAAGCCAAGAGGATAGGGATTCAATTCAAGAATCTCTACAAGCTGGAGGTAGAAGGTTGCGCTGCCATGATGGGCAAAGCGGAAAAAGTGGTGAGCCGAGATGAGGGCGAATTATGGCATAGGCGATTGGGCCATCTTCACCATGGAGCTTTGAAAGTCATACAGAAAATATCTACTGGACTTCCAATGGGAACACTTGCTTAGTTAGATCAGTGCAAGGGTTGCACCATGGGGAAGTATGTAAAGTCCACCTTTCATGAAAAAGAGAATCGTGTTTTGATGATCCTGGAGAGAGTTCACACAGACGTGTGTGGACCATTCTCGGTTGCTTCAACAACAAAACAAAGGTATTATGTTATTTTTGTTGATGAATTTTCTCGTAAATGTTGGATCTTCTTCATGTAGAAGAAGGGTCAAACATTCTCAAAGTTCTATGAGTTTAAGGCATTGGTTGAGAAAGAGTCATGGAAGCAAGTGAAGGCTCTGAGGAGCGATAATGGTGGATAATACATCTCGAATGAATTGAAAGACTTTTGTAGCAAAGAAGGAATTCGAAGAGAACTCATAGCGCCTCATAACCCATAACAAAATGGGATCGTGGAGAGGAAGAACAGAACGATCATGGGTGTTGCATGAGCGATGCTGCATGATCAGGGCCTACCAATACATTTGTGGGTGGAAGCATGCAACACTACGGTTATGTGAAAATTGTTGTCCTCATAGAGTACTTGGCATGAGTGAACACAGAAAACATGGTAAACAGATGTTTCTCACTACTAAGATTTTGGCTCGTTTGTTTATGTGCATATGACCCGAGAAATCCGGAAGAAGTTGGAGCTTCGACTAACCCAAGTTGGATCTTGTAGAGAGTACACGGAACACCCCATAATTATCGTGTGTATTTTTCCAAATATTCAAATGAGCGCGGGTGCGACGGGATATAAAATTCAATGAGAGAAAACCATGAAGTTGTAGCTTGAGAGGCTAGATTTATTATTGTGTAGAGGAGGAACTTCTTGTTCCCAAATATGAGTCTCTAGATGTGGATCAGCCACAGGAGGAGGTTCATGGAGTGGATGAGTCCACTCATGCAGAGCTAAACATCAGAACTAGAAGAAGGCGTACCACAAAAGCTGAGAGGATAAAGCTTGATGTGGCACAGAATGTAGGAGTCCCTACTTCACAGCATAGATAGAGACAGTCTCCTCAACGATTCACTAGATACATGGGTCACATGAGAAAATGTGTTGTGATTGAACCATCTTCCTTTCAGGAAGTATTGCAAGAGGCCACATGGGTAGATGCAATGTGGAGGAGTATAACTCGATTGTCAGAAACAATTCTTGGGAAATTGTTCCAAGGCCGGTTGATAAATTAGTGGTAGGTTCAAGATGGATCTACAAGGTAAAGCAAAATTCTTTTGATGTTGGTGTTGAGAAATAGGCCAGAGTTGTGGCACAGGGCTTCTCACAAATCAAGGGGATTGATTATGAATAAACCTTTTCACACAATAACACGGTACTCTTGACAAGGACCATCTTTCCTCTCTCATTGTGATGGGTTGGCACATTCATCGGATGGATGTGAAGACTGTGTTCCTTAATTGGACCATTGAGGAAGAAGTGTACATTGAGTAGCCTGAAGTATTTGAGATCTTCAATAGCGATTCACATGTGTGTAGACTCAAAAGAGTGCTGTATGGGCTGAAGCAAGCACCCTGTGCTTGGTACACTCGAATCGACAACTATTTCACTGGACTTGGCTTCACCAAGAGTGAGGCGGATGCAAACCTATACCAGATTGTGGTGGAGGGTAAGCTTTTAATCATTGTTCTTTATGTTGATGATTTAATACTGACTGGTGATGAGCAGCTAATACACTCATGCAAGGAGGACCTTGCAAAGGAGTTTGAGATGAAGGATATGGGCCTCCTTCACTATTTCCTTGGATTGGAAATATGGCAGCGAGATGGTGAAATTTTTGTGTCTCAAGGCAAGTATGCAAGGGAGATACTGGGTAAGTTTCACATGGAGGGTTGCAAACCCATGGATACTCCTCTTCCAGGAAACTGGAGGAAAGAGGACGCTACATCTGGAGAGGTAGTGGATGCTACTGTCTATCGACAGTTAGTGGGTTCGCTAATGTATTTAGTAAATACAAGACCAGACATATGCTATGCGGTGAATCAGCTTATTCAAGTGATGGTTAAGTCTACCAAGCTGTTTTGGAAGGCGGGCAAGCATGCCTTGAGATATCTCAAGGGCACATCTGAGTATGGCTTATGGTACAGACAAACGGATGAGGTGAAGTTGCATGGCTTCACAGATGCAGATTGGGCGGGCAGCCCAACGGACAGAAAGAGCACATCAGGAGGGGTCTTCAGTATCGGATCTACAACTTTTTCTTGGTACGGTAGGAAAACGAGAGATCCATGGCACCAGTTAGAGCCTCGCGAAATACATGGCATGAATTCCAGAAGCTGTATGTAGGCTATACGGATGAGAGAAGATCTGGTTGGTTTGTTTGGTTCTCATTTAGATCCTAGAATGGTTCATTTTGATAACTTGATTGCATTAAACTCTCGATTAATGTACTATTTCATGATAGATCTAAGAATATAGATATCCGGTATCATCATATCTAGGAGATTGTGTCGTGAGAGATCATGTTGCTTCAGTACATTTCTACGGAGGATTAGGATGCAGATATTCTGATGAAGGCGCTCACTAGGAGAAAATTTGAATACCATAGAGGTAGGATCGGGGTGAAGAATAATCCCTTTCTTGTCGAGAAAGAGTGTTGAGATTCAACAAGATGATTATCCTTGTGAAAATTAAGCACCTACACTAGGTGGGGCCTGCAGGCTACTTTTAGAATGTTGAGAAAATTCTATTTATAGCAGGAGTCTATTTTTAGAATGGTGAGCAAATTCTATTTATAGATGAGATTCTATTTTAAGATGCATGGGCAAAGTCTATTTATAGATCGCATGTCTAAAAATAAAATGCATGTCGGTTATTATTATCGCCTAATAATAATTGGACAATAAATAATAATCTATTCTCTTGAAGCACTTGATTTCAGTTAACTGATGTGGAAAACCAGTTGACTGAAGGAATTATGAATTCTAAGGCTGGTTGGTGGGACATAAGTGGACTTAGTTTTAAATGAGTGATTCGAAGTTGTAACGGAGTTGGATGTGTAGTTATGTGAGTTGTAAAGTAGTTTAACTCAGTTAAGTGAGTTAAACTTAGTTGTGCTAGTTGTAACTAGTTGTAACTAAAGATACACTAATGAGAGATCAGTGAATTAAATATTACATTAATTCACGTGGAGTGATCTCACATGCAACTGAATATTTACTAATGTTAACTACATGCATGTCAGATCCAGTGGAGACCTAGTTGAGAGATGGGTGAAAGGGACATTTTGACTATCTGTTGTGACATTATTGGGTGCACTCATGCAACCACACACACATTGGAGATGCCAATGAGGATTGTGCAGTCAAGGCAAGGTAGTATCTCATTCATTCAGGGATTGTGATTAGTAGGGATCGCACAATGGAGGCAGGTTGTCAGGAGGCAGTAAATTAGCGCATGTATTTTCCAATTTTTGTATGACAGTGTGAGACGATTGTATATTGTACTGATAGCTCTTGGATTAGAGTTTTGTATGAGGTTGTTTCATGATCCATGATATATACATAATATATGATAGTGGGGTTTTTAGCTTTATGCTTTCTCAGTAAAAACATCTGTGTTATGTGTGATTGATATTTCTTCATGTGTTTGCAATTGGCGATTAAATTTCCACAAATATTTTAGTAGAAGGATTCTATATTTAATAGTGGCATATAATTGTTAGATCAGGAGAATACAGGCAATACATGATTTTATTAAAATTTCTACACTTATAATCTGATGAAAATAGTATTAGATCATGTGTCACAATAGATGTAAATGGCTCAAGACTCAATAGAATAATGAAGACTCCAAAAGCACAACAAGCAGTGCCCCAACTGACCAAATGTCAATAAATCCCCCTCATTAAACAATGAACATTCGTGCAAATGTATTTTGTTAGATGGCCAAATTTATAGAATTTACAGTAGTAGTTGTTTAAGATTTAGCAGTAGGAAGGAACGTAACAAAAACCAATTAGAACTTTTGGAAGAATCTCCTTATCTTCTCTTAAGACCTTTAATCAGTAGACATGATGCAAATGTGAGTATCACACTGCGTCGAGGCACGAATTGATAACAAAGTTGTTCTTATTTATATATAATTATAATTATATATAAAAGCAATATATATATATATATATATATATATATATATATATATATATATATATATATATATATATGTATATGTATATGTATATGTATATGTATATGTATATGTATATGTATATGTATATGTATATGTATATGTATATGTATATATGTATATGTATATATATATATATATGTGTGTGTGTGTGTGTGTGTGTGTGTGTGTGTGTGTGTGTGTGTGTGTGTGTATAGTTGATTTTTGTAGCATCGAATGTGCTCTAGACTCAAGCTTTTGAAAAGAGGCTAAGATACATGCATTCCACAATACCCGGAAATCGTTTTGGAAAATTCCACCTGGAAATGATTTCATTAAAATAATTAATCATTTTTAATTTATTTCTAAGTCTAAACTTAGGAAATGTGATTAATGAAAGTGTATTAATTAGATCGGGTGTGAATCTTCTAGATAAAGACTTGGATAAAGTCCTAGTTAATATTAACCTTTGATTATGTTTTAATCTTGGTCGTTGATATGTCAACGAAAGATTTTAAGAAGGATATTGATGGGCATTTGGAAAACACGCCGAGACACCGAATTGATCTAGAGTTCAAAATTTCTGGGGCATGGTTTGTTGAGAAATTTAAGCTAGAGATTTGAGCAATGAGGGGCAGAGATAGAATCCGGAGAGGAAGAGATTTTCTCAGCTGGAGAAGCATCAGCCAGAGAGATGCAGAGGTGATCTAACAGAACTAGCATTGAAGGAATAAGGGCTTACACAGTGACTGTGTATGGCTCATGCAGAAGCACACAGAGGCAAAGGAAGGGTTTTTAAAATTTTGTTGATGGAGGTCAGTATTTGAAAAAGTGACACCGGGAGGCTGTTCCTCGGGGTCCACAGACGCAAAATGACTAGGCTAGGGTTGAACGCTGAGCCTCGAAGGGGATGACACAGAGGCTGCAAGTTGCATCGCTGGGACTGTGCAGAGCCTCCCCAGGGAAGTTTTTTTCTTCATCTGGATCAGCCGAAAATTCAGTGATTGAGTGAGGTAAATCCTCACAAATTCTTCTACCAGTATTTCTCTCTGTAACTTAATAACCCTAGGGGTATTCAAAGATGTATTCAAACATTGCTACTTCTTAATAATAAAACCCTCAGATCTGCTACATCAGTTTTCTCGCATTGGGTTTTTCTAGGGACTTAGTACAAAATAAAGGTGTCATATGTGTGAATGATTTCCTTGTTTAGTTTCATTGTTTCATAATCATGAGTATTGTAGTGTAGGTTGCTTCAGTATTTCATGAATAATTCAAAAATATTTGTGTAAAGTAAATTACATAATAGAATAAGCAATTCGGTTGGTTGTAGTAGGATTCATTAGATCTGTTTAGATCTAGGAATTTTCACACACACACACACACATAAACAAAAGCAATAACTATATATATATATATATATATAAGCCCCAAGGGATAGCTCAGTTGGTCGAGTTCCTGTTGCTAAGTACCTCGCCTATCGGGAGGTCACGAGGTCAAATCTCCTCGACGCCCTTGGGGTTAGGGCTTGCTTGTTTTTTCAGCGCAATAACTATATATATATATATAAGCCCCAAGGGATAGCTCAGTTGGTCGAGTTCCTGTTGCTAAGTACCTCGCCTATCGGGAGGTCACGAGGTCAAATCTCCTCGACGCCCTTGGGGTTAGGGCTTGCTTGTTTGTTCAGCGGGTAGATCCCTTCGGGTTGTTCTACTTTGATTTTTACATGGAGGTAGCGGCCACTCAGTCTTCGTGAACCACAAAAGCAAAAATACAAAATTATAATATTTAGATGTTTATAGATTTTTTAAAAATTGTTGTTACAATCTTATGTTGATTTAGAAATGAACATCAATGTTCATCAACATTCTTTGTGACAATGTATTCTAACATTTTTATCATTTATTTCAACTGCTCAAAACACAATTTGCATTATATATATATATAAACAAAAGCAAAAATACAAAATTATAATATTAGATTTTTATAGCATTTTAAAAAAATCGATGTTACAATCTTATGTTGATTTAGAAAGGAACAAAAACGTTCATCAAAATTCTTTGTGACAATTTCTTTGATCCAGGTGGATATAGGTGGCCACCCACCTATTCCATTTGGACCCACAGCATCAATTCTTTCAGTTTTTCAACTTCAACACAGCTTACTATTTTTAGCAGGTTTTTAGGTCTTACACTCTCGAAGCCGTTTTGGGGATTTAATGATCCAGGTGGATATTGGTGGCCACCCACCGATTCCATTTGAACCCCCACCACCGGTTCTTTCAGTTTGTAATTTGAAGCACAACTTACTATTTTTAGCAACTTTTCGGGTCCTGAACTTCCGGAGCCGTTTTGAGGCCCTAAACGACGTTTTTTGCGAAAATCGGGAGCAACATTCAATCCATGGACTGATGTTACTCACACCGAAATTTTTACTCCTCGGATATATCTTTCTAACGAGCTAGTGAGCGCATCAAACGGAGATCGAATGCCAAAGTTACGTCCCCGGGAAGTTGAAACACCAACTTACCCAAACGGGGCCCACAGTTTTGGCGCTTCATCTCCTAGGGTTATGTTTTTGAACGTTTTAGGTTTTACATTGTTTCTCAACAATAAATAGGTGCTAGTAGCCGACACATCTCTTCTCAGATATAAGCGCTACCAGTGCCCTAGCTCGCTTGTTCGCATCATTTCAGTTTTGTAACACATTGAAGGGGTTTGTAGCCATCACATCTCTTCTCAGGGATATGCTACCAATGCCCTCGCTACACATTTCCATTATTTCTCATTGTAACACAGTTCAGAGGCCTGTAGCTGCCACATCTCTTCTCAGAGATACACCTACCAACGCCCTAGTTGTTTATTTCAGTCATTTGTTTTATTAATAAAATGAAGCATTATTTCTGTTGCATCTCTGCATCTATAGTTATATGTGTATTCTGTTGCATTCCTGCATAAAATCTGGATCAGCCTTCATACATTTTTATAATTTTTTTCAACTGCTCAAAACACAGTATATATATATATATAACGAAAGCAAAATTAAAAAATTATAATAGTTAGATGTTTATAGCATTTAAAAAAAATGTTGTTACAATATTATGTTGATTTAGAAAGGAACATCAACGTTCATCAACATGCTTTGTGAAAGTGTCTTCTAACATTTTTATAATTTATTTCAACTATACTCAAAACACAGTTTTCATTCAACAACTCAAAAAAACTTTGGCAAAGGCTTATTCCTATTAATTGAATAAAAACCATATTATTCCATTGGTATACATAAAAGATAAGTAAAATATAAATTAAAGACATCTTCAAAGCCATGGAACATGAGTATTTTTTGAAACAATCCCTACAACTCTTTGGAGACCACCAAAGTTCCACATCCCAACCTTGTTCTATATTTAGAAAGACCAAGAACAATCATGGTTTTGCCCCTATAGATATGTGCAAAGGAAATGTGTGAGGAGATTGATATAATCGACTAAATGACATTATAAAGAGGTTGTAATGTGAAAATTTTCAAAGCAATTTGTTTTTGCATCCATTGAACAACTGCAAAAGAAACTCCAAAGATTTGAATGTTTGAGACTTCAACCTCATGAGCTAGTCTCATGGAAAACTTGAGAGGCATTAGTTCACTATAATTGTTGGTTTCCTCGCGAAGGTTTTCCTTAAGTGAATTGTTGTGTGTTGGAGTTATAACCACTATTTCACCCACTCCACCCCCAAGTGGAGTTTTTTTGTGAAGCTGCAACCAAAAATACCAAGGAATGGACTTGTTAATTTCCATTTCCTCATAACTATGGAATTTATGTATATCCCTATATTTTGGATATGCATTAAAGAAATGTAATGCCTCGACAACACATTTTTAAAGTAAAGTATTTGTGTTTTCAAACGATTTCAATTTTTGGGCCAACCAAATTGTTGGAAATATTGTCATTGATGGCAAAGGAGCACAAACGCGCAACACTTAAAACTATCACTAAGGAAAAGAGACGAGAGAAGAACCGGCGATAAAGGCAAAAGGAGAAGATCGGGCAATTATACAATAAGAAATCATAATGAGGGAACGAGGGAGGAGCGGCATTAGACTATCGGCGAGGCAACAAAGAAGCGAATGCGCTAGAAGCAAGGTAGACAAGAGGCAGTGAGGCGACAAAGAGTATGACTAAGCAAAAAAGCGGTGAGAAAAAGCACCGAGGCAAAATATGCGACTAAGCAACAAAGGAAGAAAGGCAAGGAACAACGAATGTAGAGAGGAAACAAATATAGTAGAGGTAGCGAATGCAGCTAAGAAGGCACCAAAGGCAACAAAGGCAGCAGAAAGAAGCAGAGGCAGCAGAGAAGCAGTTAAGGAAGAAAAGGAGCAAAGGCAGCAAAATAAGCTCAGGAGAGTTCGACATGTTTAAGGCATGTAGCAAGGGAAAGAATCCCAAGTCGGAGTGAATATCGAATAGAAGAACAAGCTCAAGAGAGATCAGTGCACTTAGAAACTGAATAAAGCTCAGGGAGGAGCAATGTGGAGGAACCGGTGTTGCAGAGTAGCGACAATATAAAGCTCAGGAGAGAATAGCATTGAAGAATACAAAACAAGCTCAAGAGGAGTAGCGTGGAGGAACCGATGTTGCAGAGCGGTGATAGGATAAAAAAAAAAAAATCAACTAAGGCAAAGAATTCTTTCAAGAACTCCAAGTTAGGTGATTGGACGGTCACGA
This sequence comes from Pinus albicaulis, assembly GCA_034641835.2. NCBI lineage: Eukaryota > Viridiplantae > Streptophyta > Pinopsida > Pinales > Pinaceae > Pinus > Pinus albicaulis. Next base: position 19,251 of record JAXQQM020086887.1, on the reverse strand, counting down.
TTAGATCGCAACAACAAAGGAAAGAAATGGACGGATATGATTCATCGTAAGATAAGAGGGGCAGAAATACAATTGAATTGCAAACAGCAATGAGGACCGTAGATTTGGGTAGATCAATGGTGACGATCACATCAGTGGACATCGAAATCGCAAGTCACAAGGTAATTGTTTTAATATGCAATGTGATGTAATGTGATCGCATATCGCATATCACATATGATATGAGTTTGCACGGTGTGGTAAATGATATTGCGATAGCCAATATTGTGATGTGATATTACCATCGCATATCGCAATCGGGGCAGGACAAAAATCGCACAAACACAGTGGTCACAAGAAGTGCGAAGTGGCGATGCGAAGTGGCGATGCGATGTTCATCGCATACCGTAGATCGCAAAACTCAGAAGAGATAGAACTCATAAATTCTGAAGTACGATAAAGGGGCCGGATGCGATGCAGCTCAGAACTATTATTCAAAGGATTTCAAATCCGGATGTAAAGCCTTTCCAATGTTAAATCGCATAGGAGGTGAAAAAGGGGAGTATAACGTAAAACCTTGATATTCCGAAATACGATATGATACCAGACGCGATACAGTTCGAAGTTAAAATCTAAAGTATTTCAAGTCTGGGGCTATGTGTTTTTATGAAGAAAACCATGGAAGCGGAGGTTGCAATGAAGCGATAACCATTGGATCACGAAGTAGAGATCTACAATGCAGATTAAAAGTGCTAATTTGGGCATCGATAAATGTGCAAGATTGGTGGAAACGGAAAATTTACAAGGGTATTATGTATTAAAGGCGTATATGGTTATAGAGCGAATATATTTAAATACAGTCTTAAAAGATAGTGGAATATATTTTGAAATCCACGGAACAGTGAAGGCAGGATTAAAAAAATGGTAAGTTGTTGTTTCGCATCGCTTTTGGAGAATAAGTGGTAAAAGGTGAAACGAACGCGATAGCATTAAGAGGGTGACGCATGGCATTCTAAAACCACTTGTTTCGCATAGGTTGGGAAGAATTAAATAACATGCAACTTGGTGTGTGAATTCCGTTGGATTAGGAAGTTAAAAGAGGTGGAGTGCGATGACCGTTCGATAGATGAAAGGATGATGTGCATGTGGATATACATAACAAACATTTACAAGCTAAGTGTGAGCGAACACAGCTCAAAAGACACAGGAAATGAAAGAAGAAGAATAGTTATGCAGCAGAGCTAGAATATAGCAGCAGAAAAGACTCGGGAAAGTAATAAGATCCGACACTCATGCAAAACAATGGTTGATGCGGTAACGACAGTTTTTGAAGAAAAGTTTGAATGTTGTGGGCACAAGAAGAAGAGGCAGAGTCGGGCAAAAGGAGATTTGGTGGCACTGTTGAAAACATGCCAGCTGGGTTGAGTAAGGCAAAATGTGCTCGGGCAGAACTGATATGATGAAACTACAGAAACTGAAAAGACAATGACAGCAGCATAAACGACAAATGGGCAGTGAGCTAAGAGCTGAGAGGGCTGAGTGAAATATATTTGTTGTAACTGTAAATGTAAATTAATTAATTATTTTATTGTATGTGATGCAAAGGCAAGTCTCCGTAGGAAAAGAAAAACTCCAATTTGATACTGTAATGATTGTATATATTGTTGTAACAGTCGAAATATTCTGAGTGAGGAAATGAGTGGGTGAAAGGCAAGAACCGTGCCTGTTCACTTCATATTCCCTATAGAATGAAAACAGCCATGAAGTTATTTGTATAAAACAGGTAATATCCATGTATAGAAGGTAACGAAAATAGAGAGAGAGAAAGAGAGAGTGTGCAACAGAATTGAAGAGAGTTGAAGATTGTTAGAAAGCTGCAGAATGGAAGAGAGCGGAAGAATATAAGAAAGCTACAGACGTTTAGAGAATGGAAGAAGAAGAAGGAGTAGATAGAGAAGTTGTGAAGATCCAGTGATGATTTAAAGTAGATAGGAAGGCTGGAAGGACAGCAGTGAAGAAGTAGAAAAACAGAGATGATATCCAGGTAAATCGGCATATAATTTTATTTTAGAGTGAGGAAGTTGGTGTTTCCATATCAAGTTGTAGCTTGATAGATGTCCAGTTGTAGTTGGTTGAGGTAGGAGCCTCCTGTGGGTTGTAGCCTACAGAAAATACATGGGAGTTGGCACTTCCATTTCAAGTTGTAGCTTGATAGATGTCCAGTTGTAGCTGGTTGAGGTAGGATCCTCCTGTGGGTTGTAGCCTATAGAAAACAGGTGGGAGTTGGAGCTTCCTTGCACGTTGTAGCATGCAGAATTTGAGGTAGTAGCCTCCTGTAGGTTGGAACCTACAAAAAATCAGTGGTGAGAGGGAGTTGGAGTTCTCCTTTGCATCACAACAATAATAAGATGTTTTTTTCTCCCTTATGGGTTTCCACTTATAATTGTTGTCCATATGCATGATGATTATGTGTTGATGTTCTGTATTTAATCTGCTTAATACTTGTTGCTCACATATTAATATTGATGTTTTGTTATATAATAAGTTGATCATGAAATGAAGGTGTAAATAAGTTTAAAGGAAAGTTTTAAAAGTCCATGACTACATTAAAGCTGATTCACCGCCCCTCTCGGTTTAACTAAGGGTCTTGTTGGTCACTTTAATTGTGCTCATAAACAATCAAGTGTTACATAAATTGTCAACCCGAGGAAGTCTGTTTATTTCAAAGGCAATCACACCATGGCTGTATAAATCTCAAAAAGAAATGAAATGTTGTAGTAAAAATTACACTAATCACACCTTGCTTCAACAAAATGAAGTCTACTTGAGTTACAACAAAGACAATCTTTCTATTGCAGACAATCACCAAAAGAATCCTGGATTACATTAAAAAGACAACAATCTAGGAAAGGAAACCAATCTGCAAAAGGAAAGACCAATTATGCTATAACAGAGAACAGGACCCTATTCCCCAAGTAGGAATCTTCAGCACCTGTTTCTGATTACCAAGCTTTCACAAACTCATTTCGTAAACAAGATTGACAATTAAAATAATCCACAATTACCTAGGAATGAATTGTATGGAAACAATGCAACAAGTAACGGAAACAGAGTTTCAGCAATAGATAACAGAGTTCCAATACTGCATAAATGATTTCAGCAAACAGAGTGTAACAAGGCATAATTTAAAAAGAACAGTTAACAAACTACGGAAATAAGTGGGTGAATCTTGTGAAGAAGGTGGGCCCTTTCCTTCTCACAAGATTCCCCAGAAGAAAGAATTAAAATGAAATGCTCATAACAAGCTTTTATTCATCTGTCGAATGTAACATATTACAAAGGATTCACGTTCCTTCTCTGTTTCAAAATAGACCTCTCGTAGTCTCAATTCCCCTTCTAATGCTGATGTCTCCTCTTTTTAAAGAGGAGACATCTATTACAATTGATTACATTATAGAAATTCTATTTTTAACCCAATTTGATCTTCTATACTAAAATAGGACCTTTCTGTTCTTCCATAGCAAAATGTTGTTACAATGGTTACAATAGTACTGGCTTTAAGGTGCAGTTGTTACGGCCAGTGTAACAACTTCCTTACTTATCTTTCCTATTTCTTTCGTGCCTGAAATACTGCTTCAAAATCACAAATCACGGGTTGTTTGACGAGTTGCGTGTCATTCTATTTATTTCGACAACGTGATCTTTAGACAATTGTCTAAACGCTTCATCATATTTCGATTAATGATTAAATATGAAAGTAATGTAAAATTACATGTAAAACAAGTTAAACATATAGTAAAGAGAAGAATGTTATATACCTTTGGAAGAATGGATGAAAGTGATAGTATAGGCTTTAAATATGGACTGGAAAAGAGTGGAATGATAGCAAAATGTATGGTCAAAAAGGTACATTATAGAGTCCTAACATCCCCCCCAACTAAAAAGGTTGCATGTCCTCAGGCAAATTTAATCTGAATTAGAGTCTGGATACTGGCTTTTGGCATGCAAGTTACTTAGGCAGTAGCTATGGAAGGTATTGTCTGTTAAGGCTCTGAACCCTTGTGAATTTTGGAATCTTTTCCAAGCTGCTGCTTCATCCTTGTTGGCCAACCTATGATGAGCATGATATTCCTCTGCTGGCATCCATAAAATAGGAAAATGAAAGTGGTACCCTATCCACTTTTCAGCACATTACTGAACACTTATGATGTAATTGGGTACTCTAGAGTATGCGGTCTCGAGATTAGTAGGACTGAAAGGATTGTACTCCTACTTTTCCTTAGAATATTGTTGCCAAAACATATTATTTTCTCTTAAAGCAGCAATTTCTTTGGCTTGAATAAAATGTTGGCAGTCCTGGAGTACTGAAGCCTGTAATTTCCGTATATGTTCAGTCATCCCTGGTTTCTTCAAAAATTGATAATACTCTGCCACAAAGATGGTGGGGTTCTCTGGTTCTGGCCTTATCTAGAGAAGACGTTTGTCTTCATTATGCCTGGTTGCAAGAAAAGCAGTCTTCCATGTAATTTGATTAGCAAGGAAAGAAGCAAATGCCTTGATCTGAATGTCGCCAACAAGAGGGTTAAGATTAAACCTTCTGTTTTCAGGGATGGCTTCATTGTGAAGGTACAAATCACATAGTAAGTGCTGATCACTGGTGGAGGCTTCTGGAAATGTTTTCACAAACTGTTCGGATGTAAGCACCTCATGGGGTCTTCCATCTTTGATTGCTTTCAACTAAAAGTAAACAAGGCGTTCTAAGAGGAATAGAGAGTAATTTAGAGATGGTTTCCTAGTAGCTAGTAATTTTTGTACCAATTCAAACATTAGGAGCAATTTTCCTTTTAGCTCTTTATTCTTCTTCTTATGAGCCTTATATTCTTGGAGTGTTTGCTCCAAGATCTCCCAGTTTGAATATATATGATTTTTCCATGCTAGTTTGTGTTGCTGCAAGATTTTATCTTGCGAAATGGCACATTCTTTCTTCCATTTATTCATTATTTGCTGCTCATTCCATGGTTCAGTTTGTGTTTTATTATTGTGAGTGGTAGGCCGAGGTATAGTCGGAGTATAAATAACAACAGAAACTTCATATTTAACAGTTACAGTAGCCTGGGGTACTTGTAAATTAACATCTTTTTCTGAAATTTTGGAAGGCCCTACTGGTTCTTGTGTAATAGTAGGGTGTTCCTCTTTGATTGCAGAAGATGTATATGCTCCCAGCATTGAGACCTGAACTATCTTATATCATGCTTGCTGATAAATGTTTCCACATTGGCTGCACATATATTCCTTATATGGATCATTTTCTATGTGTTTGTCTACCATGGATGTTGTATGGGCTAGGGTATAAAAATTGAGCTCCTTGTCATAGGCTTCATTTTGTGTCGCCAATGCTTGCTTATAGGTTTCCAATTTTAATCTTAGAAACTCATTCTCTTGTAAAAGGGAAGCCAAAGTGACTAGGCTTTGTGTATCAGTGGAAATCTTAGGAACTGGTTGTTGTGTTTCAGCTGTAGCTGGTTCTTGTGTGATAGCTAGAGCTGGTTCCTTTGTGGTAGCTATTGAATAAGTAGCATCCTGGGTGTCTATTTCTTGTACATCGGTAGCTGGTTCTTGTGTTTTGACTGCGGGCGGGTAATTTAGTTCTTGTGGAACTGACTACTGCGTACCTTGAAAATGATGTCACATTATCCTGGGCATCTGTTTCTTGTGTTTCAGTGCCACTGGGTGAGACAGGTAATAATTCCAGGGTTTGGGAGGGTGGTGGTGTGTGGAGTTTTAAAAAAATGGTTGTGGGATTAGGGGTAGTAGGAATGGTTGTTGCTTCAATAGACTTCCTCATTTATCTCCTAGGTAAGAAGGCAGAAAAAGCAGTAGTTTGATTTTTCCTTTTATGAGAGGGTTTTTCCCGAGGAGAAGGGCTATCAGAGGAGGTAGTTGCTTTAGTTGCGGCCCTTTTTTGTATTTTTGGTAGAGAGGCGGTTATGATTCGCCTTTTCCTTTTACGAATAGAGGATGATGGTGGTGTATCGGCCTGAGAGGCATCACTGGGAATATGGAAAGTAGGATCAGATGATTTTGCTAAGTGGTGGGATGGACTTGAAGAAAGGTTAATTGGATTAGTTGGTTCTGTAAATAGAATTGGTGGAGGGTCAGGGATTTCCTCTGATTGCTGCTCGTGGGGATTTTCAGGAATTTCTTGATGATTTTCAGCAACTTCTTGAGAAATTTCAGCAGCTTGCTCAGGGTCTAGGGGTGGATTGTTTAGAAGAGGGTTTTGTTGAGAAAAAATCCTCTAAATCAGTAGCTGAACAAGACGGTGATGGGTGAGGGAAAGGAGTGGGAATTTTACCTGTATACAATAATGTGACATATTTCTAATACACCCAAGTAAATAATAAGAAATATTTAGCAGTCAACCATGTCGTAAATGATTCAACAAGACAAAATCATGCTAGTAGACTACCTAGTAGTGACCTTCACAAGTGAGGTAATGTTTGACGAATTCAGCTACTTTCGGCCAAGGAGACGGTAATGAGTGAAGTCGGACACCCCGACCTTTTGGCTCGACTTTTTCTCCTGACAGAAGAAAATCTTGTTGTGCATTCAAAATGATATGCTTTCGACTAAACCATCGAGTGCCAGTGACCAGCAGATCTGAAACCTGTGCTATGTCACCCTCTAAGACTGGAATTTGAACTCCCTGCATAGTAGAATGATCTTCCTGAAGATTTTGTGCAAATTCAAGGACCTGTTGTGGATCAAACTCTTGAAGCCTCTGAAAATATCCTACCCAGCCTGCCTACTGAAAAATCTGATACACCTCTGGGTATAATTCAAGCAGAGCTATCGATTCGAGCTCGTGTCGAATAACAAGTCCTCCCATAGTTAACTAGCTTTGGTAAAATGCATAGTCAAAAGCCAAGTTATCGCACTTTGAACGGAGTAAATTTTTTGAATGAGAACATGGAATAACAGTGAAGGAGTGAGGTAATGGGTAAGAAATATGACAGTAATTGGCATGTTGTGAAATGATGGCATATAATTTCGATATCCCCCCCCAACTATGGCTGAAATGATGACTTTAAATGTATGGGGATTTGTGAAATCTTCTCATTTAACCATAGTTTAATTGTACTTACATATAAAATTTACATACCTCATGTTTACCTTTGATTTGTAGTTCGAAAAATATAGTGCTTGCTTATAATGGCTCAATAGTCATGGAAGAACTTTAGAAGCTTTTTGAAACATAAGGGAGATTATATTAGAGGTTTGTTTAATCATAGGAGAAGGCAGTGAAAGGACAGGAGTAGCATGAGAAATAAGAGAAATGAGAATGAAAGCACTGAAGAAGATGGTTTCATGACAGAAAATGCTACATAATCATATCTTTGGAAAAAGAAATGGTGTTTCAGCAATGGGAAAAATGGATGAAATAATGCTGAAGAGTGGTGTTTCAAAAATGGGAAAATAGGGAAAGTGTTGTTGAGGAGTGGTGTTTTAACAGTGGGAAAATGCGGAAAATTTTTGTTGAAGAATGGTGTTTCAGCAATGTGAAAAATGGGGAAAGTATTTGCTGAAGAATGGTGTTTCAACAATGTGAAAAATAGGGAAAATGACATGAAAAGGGAAAAAGGAATGAAGGGAATTAATGATGAAATGTTACTAGAAGACGGGGAAGTGAACTATGAATGAGTTGAAGTGAGGGGAGCGATATTTCTCAAAATGAAGCTTGGATCTGCTTTTGATGAAATTTTCCTTCCTTGGTAAGCCTTTCCTTAATCAAGAATCTGCAAAATAATCAATTTTAACATGCCAGCCCTTGACAAGGATTATTAGTTTAAGAAATATAATCTAATACTAAAAATAAAATGTAGAAAAATCAAATGAAATGAGGAGCAGAAGGCTCCCCTAAAAAGAGATAATGTGACTTTGCCATGCAAGTGGCCTTAAAATCTTCTTTGGTAATAGGGCGCTGGTACAGACGAAGCCGATGACCATTTACTAATAGTGGTTTTTTAGAGTAATCAATTGTTAAGAGCCTTACTATTCCACTGGGAAAAACAATATCTATTTCATAAGGTCCTGGCCATCTTGTACGTAGTTTCCCTTGAAAATTTTCAAACCGAGAATCATACAATAAATCCCAATTACCTTTTTGGAATTGCTTATGCTTGATGATTTTATCATGCCACTTTGTTCTTTGTTGTTGGATCATAGTTGTCTGATGAATGGCATCTAATATTTTTTCATCCAATTCATGAAGCTGCTGCAACCTAGCTGCCTGTGCATCAGTCAAATCAAGGTTAACAGCTAAAGCAGTCCTTAAGGTTTTAATTTCAAATTCCACAGGAAAAACAACACTTTTACCATAAACCAATTCATAGGGAGAAAATCCTGTAGTATTTCTCCAGGTAGTTCTATAAGCCCATAGCGCTTCAGGGAGCCTTTGAGACCAATCCTTCTGGTTATCCTTCACTGTTTTGGTTAGAATGGCTTCTATTACTTTGTTTGTACTCTCCACCTGCCCATTGGCTTGGGGGCCATATGGTGTAGTCATTCTATGATGAATGTGATATTTCTAAAGGGTGGCTTTGAAACCATGAGAAGTGAAAGGAGGTCCTCCATCTGTAACTAGCTCTCTAGGGACTCCAAATCTAACAAATATTTCTTCAAATAGGAAAGCTAGGACAACTTCTTCATTAGCTCTAAGGAGTGCTTTAGCCTCCACCCATTTAGTCATATAATCTGTGCAGACTAATATATAAACTCTTTGGTTGGATGGAGGATTAATGGGTCCTATAAAATCTAAGGCCCATATTTCAAATGGTTCAAGTATTACCTGGGGGTTTAATGGCATTTCATCTCTATGATTAGGTTGACCCATTCTTTGACAGCTATCACAAGCCCGAACATATTTCTTTGCATCCTTAAAGAGTGAGGGCCAATAATAACCCATCCTAAGAATTTTATGTGTCGTTCTCTTATCAGAAAAATTCCCTCTGCAAGGGTCATCATGACAAGATTTTAGTATATCATACACCTCATCTTCTCTAATGCATCTTCGGATTTCATGATCAAGTCCTGTATAGAAAATACACCCACTTATCCAACTATACCGAGAAATTTGTTGAATGATTTTTCTTTTCTCTCAATGTGATAGGTGTGATGGTAACTTCCATGCAACTAGATAATTGGCAATGTCTGCATACCATGGTGAGTGAGCAGAAACTGCAAATAAATATTCATCAGGAAAGGAATCATCCACTGGAGTATTATCATCAGCTTTTAACCGAGAAAGGAAATCAGCAACAACATTTTCTTTACCTGGTCGATCTACAATTGTAATATCAAACTCTTGTAATAACAATAACCATCTATTGACTCGAGCATCTGTGACAAATTTGTTCATTAAATAGTTGATAGCCGCATGGCCAGTATGGAAAAAAGTAGAGTAACCAGTAATTTAATGTCGAAATTTATTAATCGCATAAATGACTGCTAAAAATTCCTTTTCGGTAAATGTATAATTAAGCTCAACAGGAGTCATATTCTTACTAATAAAGTATATAGCATAAGGAAGATGGTTTTCCTCTTGTCCCAAGACAGCTCCAATTGCAGTATCTGAAGCATCAGAAGATATATCAAAAGGGAGGTGCCCAATCAGGTCCCCTTAAAATAGGAGTTGTGGATAACTTATGTTTGAGTTCTACAAAGGCCTCCTAGCAAATATTAGTCCACTTGAATTCAACATTTTTCATGAGTAACACAAACAAAGGAGAAGCTATTTTGGAATTTTTTTTAATAAATCTCCTGTAATATCCTGCATGTCCTAAGAAACTTCTCACATCTGTTTGTATTTTAGGAATTGGAAGGTTACGAATGACTTGTATTTTGGATGGATCCACCTGAATTCCTTGAGATGAAATAAAATGTCCAAGCACTACTCCTTCACTCATCATCATATGACATTTTTCGGTGCTTAAGGAGAGGTGAGCTTGTATACATCGTTTAAGTAATTTCTCAAGGTTCTATAATGCATCTTCAAAAGACACACCATAAGGGGTAAATTCATCCATAAATATTTCCATAGAGTCATTAAGCATATCGGAAAAGATTCCTATAATTTCTCTTTGAAAGGTTGTTGGTGCATTACATAGTCCAAATGGGAGAACTCTATAGGCAAAATTTCCCCAAGGACTAGTAAAAGTGGTCTTATCTTGGTCTTGGGGTGCAATTCTGATTTGGTTATACCCACTAAACCCATCTAAAAAGGAGAAGAATTTCTTCCCTGACAAACTATCCAACACCTGATCAATGAACGGTAAAGGAAAGTGATCCTTTTGAGTGGCTTTATTTAAGGCTCTATAATCTACACACACTCTCCATTTCCCATTTTTCTTAGGAACTATTACCAATGGGGAAACCCATTCACTATCAGATATAGGATATATAAACCCTACATTAAGCAATTTTTGAAGTTCCTCTGTAACAATTTCTCTTAAATTAGGGTTCATTCATCGTTGGGGTTGACAGACTGGTCGACAAAATTCCTTGATATAGATCTGGTGAGTACATAATTCAGGAGAGATTCCCTTCATATCTGTATAGTCCCATGTGAATGCTTCCTTATTTTCAAGCAGTAACTTCATTAATTGCTGTGTTTCAGCAACTGTCAAGTCGGGGTTTATGTTCAGTGTTTTGCAAGGTTCGATTTCTACTGTTATAATTTTAGAATAGATGGTGGTTGATTTTTGAGGTAGATCTTCAGATTTAAGCTTTTTCTGGGTATCTGATTTCAAAAGTGCAGCCAGCTGATTATGTGTTTCAAGAACCACAGAGGAGGGTTCACAAATAAAATTATTAATTACCTCATCCTCAGTGGTATTTTTAAGGCTTAAAGCTTGTCCGATAGTCAAAATAGGTTGAATAGCATGATCATCACAGTCCATCCATACAGAATTATCATTATTAATCATGGGTGTAGCGTAAGGGTAGAGAGTAAGCTGCTTAGTTTCATATCCATTGGAAATTGTCATTGAACCAGATCTGCAGCTAATAAAGGCATCCGTTGTGGCTAACCAAGGCGTTCCCAAAATTAGAGGATGTCCCCCCAACTTTGTTTTAGTCTGTAACACCACAAAGTCAGCTGGGTAATTCCAGGATTCAACTGAGATAACTAGGTCTTCAATAACTCCTTCCGGTTTGATTATAGAATGGTCAGCTAACTCTAGAATGTTTGGTGTATCTCTGATTACGTTCTTCAATTGTAACAGTTGTGAAGTTTCAAGGGTCATAATATTTATAGCAGCACCTAAATCTACCAGAAATTGAGGGATTATTGTCTTTCTGATTTGCACCGTGACAGTAGGATGGCCGGGATCACCATATTCAACTGGAGGAGCTTTACCAGACATTAATGTAGATAGATCACCCATAACATGAACTGTAAGGGGATCTTTAGCTTGCCTACCAGGTTTATTAACACAAATATCTCTCATTGTTTTGGCATAATTTGGTACATCTCTTAGTGCTTGTAAAAGTGGAATTTTGACATATATATTATGTAATTCCCCTAGAAGATTAAAAGTAGGTGGCTCAGGCATTTTAGTTAAAACTAAATGCTCAGGGAATGGTGGTTCAGCTGTTTCATCACACTTATTAGAGGGTGGTTGTACCTCTTTATGTGAATCACGTTTTTCAATCTCTTCTTTATCAGAATCAGAAAAGGTAACATCATCGATAATGGGTTCAACTATTTTCCCAGATCTTAAATGAATGTCATTACATTGTGCAGGGAAAACATGAAGTATAGGTTGGTTCTGAATATCAATAACTTGCACAACTTTATTATTGGGGTTAGGATTTGGTTGTACAGGTAGCTGGGGTCTTATCATTTGATTATTCGGTGTAGCACCTGATGGTAGATGAAGTGGTTGCTGAAATTGAGGAAATTGATTTGGAAATGGGAGTTGTTGACCCCTCCAATTCGGATTCCATTGGTTAAAGTAAGATTGTTGTTGTGGAGGCCAAGGAGTCCACATTGCAGGATCTACAAAGGGAGGGTTTGTTTGTTACATGGGTGGGTAATTCATTTGATTGAAGGGTAGGTATTGAATTTGGTTAAAGGGAGGATAATTTGCTTGACTAAAAGAAGGATAATTGTTCCAACGATTAGAAGATGTAAATGGCATATTAGAGTTCATACCTTGTCCTCGTGGTTGCCATTGCCTTCTCTATGTCAGTAGATAGACTGCTTCAACTTCTTCTTCGGTTGGTTGTAATGCTGCTTTTATTATTGGTAAAGAAGGGAATTGTTGTGTTTCATGATCCTTCTCACAAAGGGTGAAAATTGGCACCTTGTCCAATGGGCATTCCCTTAGTGGGTGTTTATCTCTGCATTTGGGTCAAAAGATAGCCAAAGCTGCTTCTGCTTCGGCTTGTTTCTTCTTAACCTGCAAGGTGTTAATCTGTGAAGCAAAAGAACTTAACATTTCAGTTTTAAATTCCTCAAGTAAATTACCTATTTCAGCTCTTGTTTCTCCTCCACTAGCTGATTTTTGAACTCTTGAATATGTGGTATCCCCGCTGTTTGAACTGTTCCTTGCAGCTCCTCTTGAACATATTTTACAGAGGTTAACAATTTCATCATATGATTCTTTAGATATGTCCCCTTTACCAAGCATATTTAGCATATCTAGATAGTCATCCCTCACCCCTTTCAGTAATATTGTTTTAAGAATATCCTTACTTACATCAGGATGATTGGATCTCTACGGGATGATTGGATCTCTGCAAGTTGTATTGTAGTCTTTCTACAAATTCCTCCAGATTCTCGTCCTCCTTTTGTACCATCTTAAATAGTTCCTCTCTTTTTTCTCTTGTCTGGCAGTAGTCTTGATATTTAAGCAAAAACTTCTGTTTCATCTATTCCCATGTTGTGATTACATGGCCTCCAAGACTTATGAACCACCTTAATGCATTTTATTTTAATGTTGTTGGAAATAGCTTCATTTTTTGGGCATTAGTAATGTAATCATAACTTCTGCATAATATATCAAACTCGAAAAGAAACTCATCAGGATCTTCAGAAGATAAACCATGGAAGTGGGATATTCTTCATGGGAGTTGCTCCTCTAGGAAGATCCCCAATAGGAAATCCCAAGGTAGAGAGAGAATTATCATCTTTTCCATCTCCTTCAGGATCTACTTGTCCTCCATCGAAGAATCCTTCATCATTCCCCTCCATTGCTTGATCTCCTACTGAACTTCCTCAATATTTTCTACTAGCTCCTCAATGTTTTCTGATGGCTTTCCGACATTTTCTGCTGGCTCTTCGACACTTCTTGCTGGCTTTTCAACGCTTTCTGTTGGATCTTCAATGCTTTCTGCTGGCTCGCTGGCTCCTCAACGTTTTCAGGGCTCACAAATTCTTCTGTTTCATAATTTGATTGGGGAAAATGTTGAGGCTTGGGCCTTCTAGAGCTTAGCCTCTGAGAAGATTCAGCTTTTGATACAATCTCGTTAATAAAGGTCTTTCTTCCTCCCCTTCCTTTTCCCTTTGCACCTGTAGGGTTAGTTTTCTTATGGGTTCCACGTCCTCTCATGCAATCTACACATCTAAAAGAAAAACATCAATGCTTTTGAAATCTATAATTGCCTTCCCCGGAAACAGCGCCAAAATGTTGGTCACTTTAATTGCTTATTAATTTAAACAATCAAGTGCTACATAAATTGTCAACCCAGGGAAGTCTGTTTATTTCAAAGGCAATCACACACTGTATATGCTCAATCTCAAAATAAATGAAAAGTTGTAGTAAAAATTACACTAATCACACCTCTCTTGAACAAACTGAAATCTACTTGAGTTACATCAAAGGTAATCTTTCTATTGCATAAAATCACCAAAAGAATTCTGGATTACATTAGAAAGACAACAATCTAGGAAAGGAAACCAATCTGCAGAAGGAAAGACCAATTATGCTATAACAGAGAACAAGACCCTATTCCCCAAGTAGGAATCTTCAGCACCTGTTTCTGATTACCAAGCTTTCACAAACTCATTCTGTAAACAAGATTACCAATTAAAATAATCCACAATTACCTAGGAATGAATTGTATGAAAACAATGCAACAAGTAATGGAAACAGAGCTTCAGCAATAGATAACAGAGTTCCAACACTACATAAATGATTTCAGCAAATAGAGTTTAACAAGGCATAAATGAAAAGAACAGTTAACAAACTACGGAAATAAATGGGTTAATCTTGTGAAGAAGGTGGGCCCTTTCCTTCTCACAAGATTCCCCAGAAGAAGGAATTAAAATGAAGTGCTCAGAACAAGCTTTTATTCATCTGTCGAAAGTAACATATTACAAAGGATTCACGTTCCTTCTCTCTAAGTCTGTTTTCGAAATAAACCTTCCATAATCTCCCTAATCCCCCCTCTAATGTTGATGTCTCCTCTTTTTAAAGAGGAGACATCTATTACATAGTTGATTACATTATATAAATCCTATTTTTAACCCAATCTGATCTTTTATACTGAAATAGGACCTTTTGTTCTTCGATAGAAAAATGTTGTTACAATGGTTACGATGGTACTAGCTTCATGGTGTAGTTGTTGCGGCCAGTGTAACAGCTTCCTTACTTTTATTTTCCTGTTATTGTCGTGCCTAAAATACTACTTCAAAATCATAAATCACTGCTTCTTTCAGCAATGGGATTTGCGTACTATTGACTGTTTCAGCAACGGGATGTGGACTATTTCAACAACTTGATCTTCAAACAAATATCTTAGCAACTTTATATTTTCGATTAATGATTAAATATGACAGTAATGTAAAATTACATGTAAAACAAGTTAAACATATATTAAAGAGAAGAATGTTATATACCTTTGGAAGAATGGATGAAAGTGGTAATATAGGCTTTAAATATGGACTAGAAAAGAGTGGAATGATAGCAAAATGTATGGTCAAAAAGATACATTATAGAGGTCCCAAGTTCAACAATTGGTATCAGAGCAGGTTCCTTCTGTATCAGTTTAACAACTGGAAGGAGATCCTAGGTCCCCAAGATGGCTAGTCTAGAAAGATGCTCAACAAATAAAGCCCCTTTGTTTACTGGTACAAATTATGCCTTCTGGAAAATAAGAATGAGGACGTACATAATGTCTCTAGAAATAGAAGTTTGGGTTGCTGTGGATTTGGGATATGCCCCAAAGGATTCTGACACAGAGAAAGAAGCCAAACGAGATTTTATAGCCAATGCCAAAGCCATGAATGCTCTCTTAAGTGGTCTGTGTGAGGCAAAATTTATCAAAGTAATGCACAACAAGACTGCCAAAGAAATATGGGATACATTAGAAAGTATCCATGAGGGAGATAAAAAGTTGAAGATGGCAAAAATACAAGTCTATCGAGCCCAATTTGAAAATATAAAAATGAATGAAGAAGAAGATGTTGCCAACTTCTTCTTAAAGGTTGCAGAAATTGTGAATAATATGAAAGCTCTAGGAGAAACCATTAGAGAATGTGTAATTGTTCAAAAGATATTGAGATCTTTACCATCCAGTTTTAATCCCAAGGTTTCTTCCATAGAAGAAACAACTGACTGGGAAACTTTGACCATGAACCAATTACTTGGAAACTTAACAGCCTATGAGATGATACTTCCACAGAGGAAGTCAAATGTGAGGGAGGCAGCCTTTAAGGCTGAGAAGAGAAAAGAAGAAAAGGAAGATACATGCTCCTGCTTTGATGAAGAAGAAGCCAAATTTGTCAGAAAATTGGATAGAGGCTCTGGTAAGTATAAAGGTAAGCTTCCATTTAAATGCTTTGACTGTGGAAGAGTTGGGCACTATGCATCAAAGTGTCCTTACATGAAAACAAAGAATCAGACTCAAGAGACAGAGAAAACCAAAACAAATAACTGGAAAAAAGGGAAGAGATTCAATAGAAAATCACTTTATGCTCAGCAAGATAGTAGTGCATCTGAAAACTCAGATTAATCCTCAAATGAAGAAGGAACCTTTGAATTTGTGTTGATGGACAAGGAAGAGTCTGAAGGATTCCTTCTAGAAGATGAGGAAGAAGGTGAGGTAGATCTTGAGGAGCTAAAAATTGCAAATAGGACTTAAACTCAAATCCAGAGAAACAGAAAGACATTCTCTCAAATATTCAAAAAGTGCAATTCGAGAAGCCATCATTCAATTGAAAGTAGGAACTTAAGAAGAAGCCAAGAAGGTGAGACGTTACTAAAAAATTGAGGATAAACTTCAGAAGCAAGAGAAATTGGAAGAAGAATTAGTATGCTTGAGAAAGAAATTAGAAAATACCCAAAGGAAATTGTCAATGAACACTCATCAAATTACAAGCTCTGAACAGTTGGATAAAATACTAAATGCTCAAATATCTCCTCTCATAAAAACTGGGTTAGGTTACGAAGGAGAAACCAGCAAATCCATGGTAGAAGATAACCGGAATATCATTTTTGTAAAAGCTGTATAGGCTAATGAAAGAAGCCATCAAAAAAGATTCCAATAGGAAATAGAAGCCGGAATCCTAAGCCCACAGGAAATGATAAACTACAACAGAAGAACCTCAAATGACAAAGAATGAAATGAAGAAACAGTCAGCTGAAAAAGGCTCATACACTCTTGAATATGAATTGAATAAATTCAGAAGTTGTCAAAGGAGGTTCTTTCCTCCTATGAGAAGTATCACTTGTTTTTCCTGCCACAAACCTGGACATATTGCAACATATTGTAAGACAAAGCAAATCTAGTCCAACCAGCAAAGGATGCAGAAAATGAAAAGACTACCTCAAGCAAACAAATGGAGAGGACAACCTTTCACTAGGTACACTAATCGATTCCATGGCTACTGTTTTTCATGCAATGAATTTGGACATAAATCTGTTGAATGTAAATTGTGTTAAAAAAGGGGAACAAAATATTATACATCAGCTCAAACGCACCTTGGTAAAATAAGATGTTAGGTATGCCTCAAGCTTGGTCACAAAGCAAAAGACTATAAACTACCATATACATTAAATAACTCTAGACAGATGATGGAATCCAATCCAATCCGACAAAACTGTGAATCAAAAAGAAGTGCAGACATTATGAAGAACCCTAATAAAGTTTGGAAGGAAAAGAGAAAGGGGGAGCCTATTAACTCAATAACATAATGAATCCATCACAGTCTCAGGGGGAGCTGCTCTAAGAAGAAACATCCCAGGGGGAGAGCAGTCCATAAATAGTCCCCATGAAAGTAGTCTAAGAAGAGCTCCTTGGAATGAGAACAGCTATAAGATCAGGAAGGGAAAGGACAATTTCTCTAACAGAGAACTATAGAGGAAGAAGAATACCTGAAGCACACAATAGCCAACAGGTTGATGGAAGGAGAGAAGGCAGCAAGCAGCCATGATGGTAGGGGGAACATCAACCATGAACATGTAAGCTAAGAAGACATCAGCACATTAAGTGATGAATGGTTAAAATCACAAAAATTATGCTTCGAGCTACAGAACTGGAAAGACCCATAAAGGATGATCACATTGTGCATCATACTGCTAGAATTAACAATGAATCACATTAAGAAGGATGAGTAAGAGAAGTACCTATCTTCATTATATCATTACATCATTCATCTATGAAAAGTCCCATTGGAGGAATGCAGTTAAGTGAGTGATAAATATCTGAGTGATCTGCCCAAGAAGATTCCTAGTATAGAAATTGAAGATGTCTTCCCGAAGATCATTATGTTAGAAAAGTTCAATTGAATATAAAGCAACAATGATTCCGGAGTAGTCCTAGAAAGGAACATGCAATGGCATTCCTTTGAACAGAATGACAGAATAAGAAAAATGGTTAATGATGCCAAGATCAAATTTAGTATATTGATGATTTTTGGTGTGAACAGTGGAAAGCTCAATAGTAGAAACAATGAAGGTTGTCTTAACTATGGGTTCATGTGCGAGCTAAAGTGAAATCTCAGCATGGTTTATCAAAGTAGTATCAATTGGTATTTGGTACAAGAAGAATGCCTATCAACAGAATACCAAGTGTTATCAGTGGAGCAGCGGTATGGTACACGTCCTCAAGATCAAAGGATTATGGAAAAAGTACATCAAGGTAGTATACCCAGCGTTATCTGCATTATTAAAGCATAAAAGGGTCAATGAAAGGGCAAAATGATCATTATCTTGTTTACACTTGAAGTAGTATATTGAGCATTGAAATAGATCTATTTCTATATATAACTGCATGCCTTCCTGAAGTCAGTACAGATATATCTTCAAGGCCTCTTTCTTAAGATCATTCATAAAACTGTGTGAATTTTGTTTGATGAGATTTCAATTAAACAACTTGAAGATGTTTTGCTGAAGATCATCGTGATAGAACAGTTAAAGTATCGAAAGTATGAAGGACTAGTTGTGTTAATCTTACAGTTGAAGCTCAAAAGTCTGTTATTGATTCATCAAAAGCATGCCTTAGTAGAAAGGATTTACTGGTATTTCACCATTAAAGAGAGGTTGATCATTGACATACATACCCCCTTATGTCATTAATAAAATTGCATAGTTGATAAGTGAGACTAACCAATACATTGAATGTATGTAGCCTCATGGGTTTGTTTTGAAAGTACATTGTACAAGCAGTAAAGTCGTTTGGTCTCTTAGATTGAAAGATATTGTCTAATCTCACAATAAGTTGTAAGCTCTGGTTTGATTCATTGATCACATCAGTAACAAGGAACTTTTAGCTATTAAGTGTAATATCCCTGTCAGCAGAAAAACTCATATCACCACCAATAGGAAGTAAAGGTGAACCACAACTATAAAAGATATATTGGCATCGTCATATTTGAATAGATGTGTACTACGGATATGTGTCTCAGATGAATATCATAATATGGGCTGAAGTATATTTGGAGCAGACTTTGTAAGACATATGGACCATTCTCAGTACTTTATTATTATTCCAATGATGCATCTTTGATTATATAAGTCAGGTACATTGTGTTCTATGAAGTGTCCTTACATCACTTTCAACTTTATACAAGTGCAAGAATTATTAGCTTTGGGATGATATCAACTTACTGTGTATATACATACAAGTTCAATGATTCTCAAAGTGTTCTCCCAACAACTCTTGTACACCAGTTTGGAGCAGCATGGTACAAAGTTAGAAGAAGAAGGCCTAAACACAACTCAGAGAAGCCAAAGAATAAAGTACATTGGAAATGTTTAGAGAGGGCTC
>JAXQQM020072293.1:0-87152 GCA_034641835.2 Pinus albicaulis | reverse complement strand
GTGAGTTATCCATAGGAATCCAGTACCATAAGTCATCATGCTATTTTCTTTGGGATAGGATGCCTCTTTTTGATAAGAGTGCATTCCTTCACACTACAAGTAAACGATTGTGCTATTTTAAACAAACAAGCATTTGAATATGTTTATTGTGTATTTTATTTGGATAAATATGAAAAAAATGAGATTCAATCTTACTTAAATATATTATATATAATATATAATTACGCCGAAGGTGTTTCTACTCTGAGCTTTGCTGGGATGAACAGTGCTCCCAACCAATCTCTGTGCTCCACCTATCGCCCTTCCACCCTCTCAAAATTCGACACTTGGCGGTTGCTGCACCCTCCTGCTATCATCTCCTTCCCGCACGCGTCAGGTCGTTCGCAACCGTGCTGGTGTCGCGTCGTCCCACCTTGGGCGTTCCGATATCGACCATTCCACATTAATACGCTCCAATTAATACCCCAATTAATACGCTCCAATTTCATACGCTTCAATTTCATAGACCCCAACAGAAGCGGCAGCTCAGCATGTGAATTTCTGGAGAAAGTAAGCTTCGGGAGCAGGCAAATAGAAGATATTTTATGTCAAGTGAGGAAGTTGTATGCACAAAACCGGGATGGTGAGTATAACATCTCCGCTTACATACTTGGAAGGTGCTCTTCTCCTCCGGAGGTCACCGATTTCGTCAGCCCTGTGGAGATCCACATGACCAAAGACGGCCGAGGGCGAGGACTTTACGCAACACAAGAAATTGTGACCGGGCAGATTTTTCTTGTAAGCAACGTTGTCGCAGTTGTTTATGAGGATGCGCGGAGTGCTTTTCCTATGTTCTGGAACATGAACCAACAGTGCAACTGTCTTACACCCTCTCAAGGAGAAATTGTCGGTGCTGTTGTCTGCGCTGCTAGAAAATCCCAAATATTGCCTTCGGTGTTCCGGCGGGTCATTAATAACTACATATAATGAACCCACCATTGGTGTGTAAATGTAGAGGTAAGACGATAAGGGGAAGGAAATCTATTTTTTATCCACATGTTGAGATTTGATGTACGTGATAAGTGTTAAATGAATTTTATTTGAAACAAGTTTATTTATATTATAATTTGCATAATATATTTTTCGAAAAATACTTATTTCTCAAATATTTTTGAGTATTTTTCTTATAATCCAATGGGTTCTAATATTAGAATTCCATGAAAACCAAAACACTAACATTGAAATAACTGTTTAATGTGGGTTATTACAAAATGGTGAAGATGACAAAATTATAATTTTATATAATTTTCATTATAGTTGACTACTATGGTTGACAATAGTTAACCATAATAAAACAATAAAATCCATCGCAACATGGTTTTTGTTTCCCTTGATTTTGTGCTAAAATGTTAAGAAACTTTTATGATAATCTACTTTTCAGATTGTTCAAGGCAAAAAGCAAACCTTTTAAGATCATTAGTAAAGTATTTTTTGGCCTCAATCTAAAATTTAGAAGAAATATCAAGGGGAATTGAAATTACTAATAAAAAATTTAAAGGAACCATTGGCAGTATATATTAATATTGGATAAATTACAGCCACAATCACATAAATAAAGAAAATTTCCTTAAATATATAAAAAACAAAAACACGAAACATAGGTTTATCTCATATTACTACAAAACAATGCATTTCTCTATTGATAATGGAAACAAAGAAGAATAATTATCAAATGATATCTTCAAAGTAGGATCGATCTCTGATATCCTTGTTGTCCCTGTAGCATTGCCTATCTTCATTGTATGCGGTTCTTAGCAATAGGATATTGGTTTTGGATGGAATAAAGTTGTTTGTGAAACAAGTTGGTCAATTGAATAGAAATAGTGGATGTTGATTTTGAAAAGGCATGTCTGTCATCTCAGGCTCTGCATACATAAACAACCCAAAAAATAAGGAAACCTGAAGAGTGGTTGGCACAAGGAGTGCCTAGATATTTCTGGCTTTGTTTCTTATCTTACTTTCTTCGCTATGGGTTTTATGGAGTAAAAAACTGGAGTGAATAAAATAAACCCCCTTCCTATGTGAATAGTTCCTATCGAAGACATGGAGGGGTGGACGTGGGCAGAAACCTACTTTCTTATTTCACAGTGGTCCTAATTCAAAGCTCAATCACTAGTAGTGGTTGGTTTCCTAATCCAATTAACTTAAATAAATAATCGCACAAATAAGAAGGTTACAAAATTCAAGTTATAGAGTTGGAGAAATGGGGTTCGAGATTCCAAAATGCAGTTACGGCCAAATAAAAAGAGTGAATCCCAAATGCAGAAGTATTGGCTCAACATGCCAACAGGGGAAAATTAAAAACACAAGTTAATGATATTCAATTGAGAACCAAACAAAATGAACAATCAAAATTGTTGAAATACAAATAATCAAAAAAAGTAAAATGAAACACTCGTACCAAGGCTATGGTTTGCAGTAATATCACCCTTGAAGTAGTTTTTTCAAGAATGTTCAAGTATCAGCTTTGTAAGTAATCGACCTCCTATCACACTAGCCCTAACCTTTGTCACAAAAAACCTGCAACACAACAATAAACATATTAGCACCCCATGCAAAACAAAACAAGATCCATGAGAATAACAAAAAACAAGAAGTATGATACCTGAATCATGGTTTATGGGAAACACACAAGCACACCTAGTAAGATAAACCACCAAGGAAAAACAAGGAACCCTTGAGAGAAAAAAAACCCTTGAAGCTCAGTTTCTACCAAATCCCTTAAGGATCCATTGAAGACAGAAAGAATCATCAAGGAAAAAATTATAAACCCTTGTAGCAAAGCATCAAATCCCAAAAAAAAACCCTTGAAGAGTGATTGGAGTAGAAACCCTTACAGAAAAGTGTAAAACTCTTTAAAACAAATCTTTAAGAGAATTTGGAGAGAAAATGAGTCAAACCCCCAAAAAGATACAACCCCAAAGCACCAAATCTTACCAAAACCCTTGATCAACGACTAAAGACACAAGGAACCTAAACCAGAGAAAAATACCCATAAAAACTAGAACAGTCCAACCAAATAGCACTACCAAGAAGTGAAAATGTATACACAGAAATATTTGAGAAGCCAAGAAAACCCAGAGATGAAAACAATCCGAGGTTCCAAAATACAATAATAGAAAGGCACCAAATCTTACCAATACCATTGAACACTGACCAGAGAGACAATGAGCCTAAAACAAAGGAAAATACTCATAAACACAAAAACACACCCACCAGATAGAAATAGCACGAACCCTATAAAACTTCTAGCACATCCACAACTACAATGCCCAATGTTTGACTGTATAAAAACAAAAAATATTTCCTAAAACTCCTGTCCCATAGATGATTCACTTCTAGACTGCACAATATAGAGCAACGAAATCTATAAGAACACAATAAAACAACACTAGAAAAGCACCAAATCTTACCAAAACCCCTAAACACTGACTGTAGATACCAAGAACCAAAGGAAAATACCCATAAACATGAGAACATGCCCACTAGATGGCAATACCACCAAAATGAAATCTATCCATCGAAATTTGTGAGAACCAAAGAAAACCTCGACCATGTCCAGAACTAAAATTCCCAAGATTAGACTATAGAATAATGAAAAATATTTCCCGAACCTCCTGTACCATGGATAATTCACTGCCAAACTACATAATACACGAGAGATGAAATCTGCACAAACCCAAGAAAACCCCGAGACAAAAACAATCCCTAATACCCAAATCCCTATTAAACCTCCATTAATGCATTTGTATCTTTCCCGATAAAAATATTTCTTGAACCTCCTATATGGTGCCTGATTAATTCCTTTGTCCTAAAAATAAATTGTTGGAAATGTTGTGATTGATGGCAAAGTAGATGACAAAGGAGGAGCACCTGAAACATTAGCCAAGGAGCAAAGGAAGAAAAAAGAGAGGTAGCAGAGACAACAAAAAGAGATGGCAAAGTAGATGACAAAGGAGGAGCACCTGAAACATCTGCCAAGGAGAAAAGGAAGAAAAAAAGAGAGGTAGCAGAGACAGCAAAAAGATAAGTAAGGAGAAGCATTAGTCAAAGAAGTAGTAGAGGCAGTAAAGAGAGCAGCAGAGATAGCAAAGAAGCAGAGAGGTAGCAAGGCAGCATAGAAGGAACAAAGGCAGCAGGAGACAGATGAGGTGGTGTTGCAGAGCAGTGAGGATATTAGTATCAAATGAAAGTAATTGAATTGCTTGGGGATGAGTTGGAGCATTGCCTAAATGGTAAGGAAACCATGAAGTGGTCGAAGAAACTAATAATGAGCAAAGGAAAAATGAAGAACAGAGGCAGAGGCTGCGAATATAGAGGCAGATCTGTTATCATGGCAATGGAGGCAGCAAAGAAGCAAATGAAGGAAGTAAAGGAGACAGGCAGAGGCAGAGGAAACGAATATAATAGAGCTGCGCAGATTTATCGGAAACGAGCGAGCGGAGACGTTATCACGGCGGGGAATATGCAGCGAAGGCGGGGAGAGCGAGAGGTCGAGCGACGCGCGGCTTGAACGGTCGGTCGGCGTTAGCATAGCGAGCACATAAGTGCAAATCTTAACCCAAGTAAGGGCATATATATATATATATATATATATATATATATATATATATATATATATATATACAAACCCTATTCCGAGAACCATTACCCAGCCGGGCGTTACATGTAACATAAACACAAATTCCAGGAATTGTATAACCCAGCAGCAAAATATACGTATAAATCTCATTCCGGGAATCGATATCCACGCTGGAGTACATATGCAGCGCATTACATATATGTGCAGCACATCATATAAACAAAGGTCAAAGCATAAATATATATAAGTGGAGTGTTTTATAAACAAATAACCAAAGTACAAAGTACCATAAGGTGGGACCAAATCGCATCGGAGAAAAACAAAGCAGCGGAATATGTAAACAACAGAAAATTGCGATTGCGATTGAAAGCCCGGACCCGATGGGTATATAAACTACAACTCATACATACCGTGAGTTCCGGTGAATAGTGATGATTGCATCGGAGAATATAAGAGTTGCGATTGCGATTGGAAGTCCGGACCCAATGGGTATATAAATCACAACTCATATATACGTTGAGTTCTGGTGAACAGTGAATGATCGCATCGGAAAAAGGTGGAATATCGGAACATGCTACAAAGGGTTGCGATTGCGATTGAAGCCCGGACCCGATGGGCTTATAAACCATGAGTAACAAGTATTTGAAGTCCGGCCTAATCGCATCGGAGCATGCCAATAAAGGATTGCGATTGCGATTGAGTTCCGGACCCGATGGGTCTATAAGCTATGACTTTATATGTTTGAGTTACGGTCTAATCGCATCGGCACTGGTCAATCGCATCGGAGTGAAAGTGTGGCAGTGGAGCATGACAATGCAATTTGCGATTGCGATTAATCGCAATCGAAAGTAATCAAAGAGTGATACATTGCATCAGAGCAACTCAATGGAAGTCGCGATTGCGATTAATCGCAATCAGAAACATTTGCAAGGAGTTTCATCGCATCGGAGAAGGAGTCATCGCATCGCATCGAATCGGAGGCAGCTCATCGCATCGGCGGATAGTCAAAGATCGACAAGTGGGCCCGAAAGGTTGTTTCCTATGTTAAATAGGTTTATTATTATATCACCGGAAGTTACATAAGAAAGGGTTCATATACATTAAAGTGCAAAGAAAGGAGTTTAATTATCATAATACATTGAAGAGAGGGCGACATTAGTAAAGCGCTGTATTATAAAAGGACCATGGATATGATACGCGTTGATTGAAACTTCCCAGCAGTTATATTAAAAAGGGGCGCTGTTAGATATATAAAACGATTGTTACGACTGTATTGAAATATGCCGCATGGTCTGTGGACCCACGGGCCTCAGCTTAAGGTGGAGGGCGATTGCTAATGTGAAATGATTGCGATGTATGTCTGCTCCGCTTGCGGAACTCACCACATCAACAAGACACTTTCCGTGTGTAAAGGGTTGGAATATGCCCAGATTTAAAGCCAGCAGTTACACGTATGCAGCAGTTACACCTCAACAGAGGACAGAAGAGAAAACATAGTTGAAAAGAGATGAAACACAGTCACAGAAAAGACAGAAACAGTCAAAGAAAAGACAAATGCGCAGCGAGCCAAAAGACTAAATGAGTTGAGCTGAATTTCTCATTGTAATTTGATTGTAAATGTTTTAATTGATTTTTAATTGTTTGTGATGCATTGGCAAGTCTCCGGAAGAGAAAAAATATCCCACTGTAATGTTAAATTGGTACCTACAGTTATATTTCGGATAAAAGAGATGAGAAGGCAGAAGGCAAAGAGACATGGCTGTCCATTTCGAATTCCTAGTAGAATACAAACAACCATGAAGCTATTTTGTTATAAAATAGGGTAATATCCAAAGGAGAAAGGTTGACGAAAACAAGAGTGAGAGAAGAAGAGAGTGTGCAGCGAGAATCAAAAGAAAGGATTGAAGAAAATAAAGAAAGGTAACGAAGGTTAGAGAGTGTGAGGTTGGAGAATGCGAAATTGAGGCGGAAAATATAAAGAAGAAGGAGGAGCGGTAAGGATGCGGAGAAGTTAGAGAATGTAGAAATAAAGCGAGTGAAGAGGAGAAGAAGAAGGAAGCGAGCGAGAGAAGAAGATGGAGCTGATATAGAATCGAGAAGATGTAGATATGATATAAGGCGGAATGAAAGGCGGTACACGGCGATGAAGATGATACGAAGCAGTGATATCCCAAGGTAAATACGGCAAGTGTTTTCCTTTTTTTTGAAAAGAACGAAATTTGGAGCTTCCTGAAGTTGTGGCTTGATAGATGTCGGTTATGGGCGGCGGGGGTTGGGCCTCTGTGGGTTGGTGCACTGCCCGAGAAAATAGATGGGAAGTTGGTGCTTCCACATCGAGTTGTAGCTTGATAAGATGTCGGTTATGGTGAAGTGAGGGTTGGAGCCTCCTGTGGGGTTGGTGCTGAGAAAATTGATGGGAGTTGAGGCTTTCGCACAGGTTGTAACTGAGAATTGAGGTAGGAGCCTCACATGGGTTGGTGCATAATCGGTGGTGAGAGTGATTCGGAGCTTGCCTTTGCATCACAACAATAATAAGATGTGGTTTTTCTCCCTTTGTGGGTTTCCACTTATATTTGGTGTCTGCGTGCATGATGTCTATGTGTTGGTTTGTTTATCTAATATACTTAATACATGTTGCTTACATATTAAGACTACGTACATAAACAAATGCAGCAGAAGTACTTTCTTTGCTCACAAATTAAGATTGCTCACATATTAAGTTGATCATGAAATGAAGGTGTAAATAAGTTTTAAGGAAAAGTTTTAAAAGTCCGTATGTGTTAAAGGCGATTCACCCCCCCCCCCCCCTCTCGGTTAACTAAGGGTTCAAAAATTGGTACTTGTTGTGAGGTTCCTTTGGTGTAGAGTTTAATAGCTTGAAAGAGATGCGGTTGAGTCATGGACTATCAAAATGCATCTGTGTTAAATACAAAAAACTTTCTCGAATGGAGAGATAAGGTTAAAACGGGTTTAATGGCCTATGAACCTCGGGCATGGAAACTTGTATGTGATGGTTCTTGTAGAGACTCATCCACGGTAAAGACAACAAAGGAATGACAAGGAAAAATGTGTGATATATAACAATCTTCATAACAAGGATCTCGAGTTAATAATGGATTTAACTTGATAAAGAAAATGCAGGGAAGAGCGCATTTCATGCATGGAGTAGACAACGAGGATTGCATTGTCAAGAAGGAGAAGAAAATTAAGAAGAAGAAAAATTCATGTCAACGAGGAAAATATGCAATCAAATGAGGAACACTGCTAGTGTGAATGGAGATAAGAACCATACTTGAAGAGTGCAATTTGAAGAAAAAGAGCCAAACTTGACAACTTTGGTGAGGGAAATAGAAAGATTGAAGAAGGAAAACAAAGTCCTTAAAACTAGGTAGTGCAAATATGTGATGAGAGAATATAGAGACGGAAAGAAATTATTGGTCTAAAGCTTGACTTGAGGAGGCAAAGAAAGTAGAAGACACTCTGCGCAACAAATGAGAGAAAAATGGAATGTAAAAATTGGAGGGAAGAAGTAGTAGACACAAGAAAAAAAATTAGAAAAGGCCCAAAGATATTTATTAATGAATACTCCTCAAATGAAAAGCTGCGTTGCTGGACCAAATACTAAATGCTCAAGGTCACCTTTCATAAAAGGCGGGATAGGATATGAAGGAGAAACCGGTAAGTCAAGGTGAAGATAACAAGAAAATCATTTTGTAAAGGCGATCAAGAGAAAATGTAACGACTTAGCAGTTACGAAATAGAATCTAGCAAGAACGAGTTTGTGAAGAAACAAATAGAATCGAGCAACAACATGGTGGGACGGAAGGGAATGAGAAGATGAAACAATCGAGTGCTAAAGAGCTCATATATACGAAGATGAATTGAATAAATTTGGAGGAAGATGTTAAAGGAGGTTCTTTCCTCTATGAAAAATATCACATGTTTCCACCGCACGAAACAAGGACATCTACAACATGTTGTAAGACAAAGCAAACCAGGTCAACCGGCCAAAGATGCGGCAAACAAGAAGAACACCTCAAGCAAGCAAAGGGAAAAGACAATCTTCCACCGGTACACAAGTCATTTCCATGGCTATTGTTATGCATGCGATAATTTTGGACATAAAATTGTTGATTGTAAAATGTATTCGAGAAGAGGAACAAAATATTATACATTAGCTCAAATGCACCTTGGTCGAATAGGTACATATGCTCTCAGCGTGGTCACAAAGCAAGAGCGTAAAGCTTGCCCTTATATGGTAAAGAACTCTGACGGATGATGAAATCCAATCCAGTCAAAACAAAACTATGAATCGGAAAGGAGTGCGGACATTATGATGAACGTAGAGTATGGAAAGAAAAGAGAAAGGGGAGCACATTATCTCCAATAACATAATGAATCCATCATAGGCTCATGGGAGGCTGCTCTAGGAAGCGAAAGAAAATATCTAATCGGTGACAAATATGAAGCAACATCCGGGGGGAGCGGGTTCATAGATAGACCCCATGAAAGTATTCTAAGAAGAGCACCTTAGAATAAGGCAGGCCATAAGATCATGAGGAAAAGAAAATTCCTCTAACAAAGAACTATAGAGGAGAAGATTATTTAGGCGACAAATTGATGAAAAGAAGAAACGACGAAAGCAACCATGGTGGTAAGAGATAACATCAACCATGAACATGTAAGCTAGGAAGACATCAACACATTAAGAGATGATCATTGTATCATTACGGTAGATTAATTGAAAATCATTAAGAAGGAGGAAGTAAGAAGAGCATATCATCATTATATCATTACATCATTCATACATAGAAAAGTCCCTTGAATGAATATAGTTAAGTGGTGATAATTCTCTCGGTGATCTGCCCATGACGAGTCCGAAGCAAAGAAATTGAAGATGTCTTCCCAAAGATCATTATGTTGGAACAATTGAATAGAATTTTAAAGCGACAATGTTTCCGGAGAAGTCATAGAAAGGAACATGCGGTAGCTTTCCTTTAAACGAATGGTGAAACTCGGAGAATGAACAAGGATGCCAGATCAAATTTAGGAGATTGATGACCATTGGTGTGAACAATGGAAAGATCAATAGTAGAATCTATGGACTCATGTGAAAGTTAAATTAAAATCTACATGGTTTATCAAGTAATATCGAGTTGGTGTTTAGGTACAAGCGGCATATCGTACGACGAGGAATATCAAGTGTTATCCTTTGTAGTAGCGATTATGGTACGGGTCCTCGAGGATCAAAGGATTATGGAAAGATTACATTAAGGTGGTATTGACATTGTTTGCATTAACATGAAAATAAAAGTTTAAGTATCGAAAGTATGAAGAAGAATTAGTTGGGTCGGTTGAATCTCAAAGCTCTGCTTTGTCATGAAGTCATAAAGTACATTATGCAAGCGGTAAAGGCATTTGATCTCTCGGATCAAATTACAGTTTGATTCATTGATCACATACGATATAAGGACACAAGCT
Organism: Pinus albicaulis; assembly: GCA_034641835.2. NCBI lineage: Eukaryota > Viridiplantae > Streptophyta > Pinopsida > Pinales > Pinaceae > Pinus > Pinus albicaulis. Next base: position 77,050 of record JAXQQM020072293.1, on the reverse strand, counting down.
ATTAAGTCTAATATCCTTGTCGGCATCCTAACTCATATCATCACCCAACGAGACGGGGAAAGGTGTACCACGGCAACAAAAGATATATTGGCATCATTATCATAATTGAACGAGCATGGTACTACGGATGAGTATTGTAGAAGAATACATATTCCCTTGCAATCTTCCTCGATAGAAATATATTAGCTCACTACATTAGACAAAGATAGAATGTATATTCAAGTTCAATAATCCTTAAAGTGTTCTCTCAACAAAGTCTCGTACACCGATGCAGAGCGACGGGGTACAAAGTCGAAGAAAGGTGGCCTAAACACACATCGAGAGAGAGAGAGAGAGGAAATGCAAAGACATAATGTACAGCGAGAAATGTACAACCCTTTGCCATTGATGTCAAAGGGAAGAAAAGAAGGTAATAGAAGAAAGGGTCTTCTAAAAGAAGCCGGAAGGTGAGAGAAGACTTGGAGGAAGCATTGTATTATTGGTGGATGTGTTGCCATCAATGCCAAAAGGAAACTACCCAAATGTTGTCATTGATGGCAAAGGAGATGATGAGAGGAGCACGAAACATCGATCGAGAGCGAGAGGAAGCAAAAAGTGGCCGAGACGAGAAAAAGATAAGTAAGGAGCGGAGACAAAGCGAGAGACGAGTGAATAGAAGCGAGAAGCAACATAATGTACAAAGAGTTGAACTTGAGAAATGCGGTGCAAAGGCGACAAATGCGAGAGATAGGAAAAATGAGGTACGAGAGGTCGGGCGCGGCCGGAAGTTAAGGCGGCGGAAACGGCGAATATGAGCGAGCCGTTATCGCAGCAATGGAGGGCGAGAAAGACGGAGACAAGCAAGAGCGTGAAGAAAAAATAGGCAAAGTACGGCGAGAGAACAACGACGGAAAGAAAAAAAGAAAAGCAAGCGAGGGCAAAGGAGATAGGCGGAAGAACAACTGCTAAAGTATAACGGGGGCGAATACGGAGAAACGTTAGAAGTGGTCGAGCGGCGAGAGGCGTTAACACAACAAAGGCACATAAATTCCGGGAATCTTAACCCAAGCGGCGTGCATATATATATATATATATATAAACAAATTCCGAGAATCTCACTTCCCCGTTAAGAGAGAACACACAAGATTGTGAGTAAAGTATATATATATACAAACCTATTCGAGAACCATTACCCGGTGAACATTACATGTAACATAAACACAATTCGAGAATCGCTACCATAAGTAGGATATATATATAAACACAAATTCCGGGAATCATATAACCCAGTAGCAAAATATATATATAAACCTCATTAGAGAATACATCTTGAAAGCAATGAGCGTATGTACGATACATTACATATGTGCAGCGCATCATATAAACAAAGGTCAAAGCATACATATATAAATAATTGGAGCGCTTTATAAATAAAGAAACAAAGTAATATAAGGTGGGACCCTTCCCAATCGCATCGGATTTTAGCAGGGCATCGGAACATGCAAAAAAAGGTTTTTGATTGCGATTGGAAGTCCGGACCCGATGGGTCTATAAATCATATTTAACAAGTGTTTGAAGTCTAGTTCCAATCGCATCTTTAAAATGCGGTGAACAGTGATGATCACATCAGAGAATATAAGGGTTGCGATTGCGATTAAGCTCCGGACCCGATGGATCTATAAATCATGTTTAACAAGTGTTTGAAGTCCTTTCCCAATCGCATCGGCAAAATACAATGAACAGTGGCCAATCACATTGGAGAATATAAGAGTTGCGATTGCGATTGGAAGTCCGGACCCGATGGGCACATAAACCACAATTCATATATACTTGAGTTTCGGTGAACAATGACTGATCGCATCGGAAAAAGGTAGAATATCGGAACATGCTACAAAGTGTTGTGATTGCGATTGGAAGTTTGGACCCGACGGGTCTATAAGTTATGACTTAATATGTTTGAGTTACTGTCTAATCGCATCGGCACTGGTCAATCGCATCGGAGTGAATGTGTGGCAGCGGAGCACGACAATGCAATTTGCGATTGCAATTAATCGCAATCGAAAACATTTGCAAGGAGTTTCATCGCATCGGAGAGGGATTCATTGCATCGCAGCAAATCGGAGGCAGCTCATCGCATCGGCGGATAGTCAAAGATCAGCAAGTGGGCCCAAAAGTTTGTTTCCTATGTTAAATGGGTCTGTTAATATATCGCCGAAAGTTATGAGAAAGGGTGCATATACATTAAAGTGCAAAGAAAGGAGTTTAATTATAATATTACATTAAAGAGAGGGCGACATTATTAAAGTGATGTATTATAAACGGACCATGGATATGATACGCGTTGGTTGAAACTGCCCAGCAGTTATATTAAAAGGGTGTTGTTAGATATATAAAACATGGTTGCGGTTGCATTAAAATATGCCGCGTGGGCTGTGGACCCATGGGCCTTGGCTTAAGGTGAGGGCGATTATTAATATAAAACAATTGCGATTCATGTATGTTCCGCTTGCGGAACTCCCACATAAACAAGACACTTGCTGCATGTAAAGCGTTGGAATTTGCCTAGAATTACAGTCAACAGTCACACATATTTACAAAATGCCATTTGACCTATAAAAGCCTGAGTTACACGTATACCAACGGTTACACACTAGGCGGAAGGACAAAAAAGAGCAAGCAAGGAGAGTACAAAGAGAAAGAGATAAATCACGGTCGAAAAGAAAAGACAAAAGCACGAGCGAGCCAAAAGACTAAATGAGTTGAGCTGAAGTTCGCATTGTAATTTGAATGAAAATGTTTTAATTGATTTTTATTATTTGTGATGCATTGGCAAGTCTTCGGAAGAGAAAAAATATCCCAACGTAATATTAAAATAAGCACCTACGATTTACATTCCTGCGGGTAGTACACGAAAAGAGATGAGAAGGCGAAGGCAAGAGACACGGCTATCCATTTCGAATTCCCGGTAGAATACAAACGGTCATGAAGCTATTTTGTATAAAACGAGTGTGCATCCAAAGGGAGAAGGTTGACGAAAACAAGAGTGAGAGAAGAAGAGAGTGTGTAGCGGTGTAGAAAGTTGAAGAAAATAAGAAAGAGTACAGAGAGGTTAGAGAGTGTGAGGTTGGAGAATGCGGAATTGAGGCGGAAAAGATAAGAGAGGAGCAAACTCGGATGCGGAGAAGTAGAGAATGCAGAAATAAGCGATGAAGAGGAGAAGAAAGAAGGAGCGGAGCGAGAGAAGAAGATGGAGCTTATATAGAATCCAGAAGATGCGGATATGATATTAGAGATATGAAGATTGATGCACGGCCCGGTAGAAGATGATACGAGAATAGGGCACAAGTATCTAAGGTAAATCGGCAAGTGTTTTCCTTTTGAAAAAGTAAGGAAGTTGGATCTTCCCTATCGAGTTGTAGCTTGATAGATGTCGATTGTAGGCGGGCGAGGTTTGGAGCCTCCTGTGGGTTGGTGCCTATAGAAAATAGATGGGAGTTGGTGCTTCCACATCAAGTTGTAGCTTGATAAGATGTCGATTGTGGGCGGCGAGGTTGGAGCCTCCTGTGGGTTGGTGCCTGGAGAAAATTGATGGGAGTTGGAGCTTCCTTGCAAGTTGTAGCTTGCGAAATTGAGGAGTGAGCCTCCTATGGGTTGGTACCTACGAGAAAATCGATGGTGAGAGTGAGGTGGAGCTTGCCTTTGCATCACAACAATAATAAGATGTGGTTTTCTCCCTTGTAGGTTTCCACTTATGTCTGGTGTCTTGCGCAATCTATGTGTTGATTTGTTTATCTAATACACTTAATACATGTTTCTTACATATTAAGACTACTATTACATAAACAAATCTCCTTATGATCACCTTCTTTGCTCACAAATTAAGATTGCTCACATATTAAGTTGATCATGAAATGAACGTGTAAATATGTTTTTAAAGGAAAAGTTTTAAAAGTCCATGTATGTGTTAAAGGCGATTCACCGCCCCCTCTCGGTTTAGCCCAAGGGTTCAACGGAATCGCCCTCCGGCGGCGAGAGGCCGATTCGGATGTGCGAGGCCGATTCGAATGTACGAGGTCGATTCCGAGGTAAGCCTCCCACCACGGGAGGTCGATTCACGAATGCAGCCTCTTTGCCGTGGGAGGCCGAGTTAGAGAATCGTCCCTCTCGCGGCGAGAGGGCCGGTCCCCGGGCCCGTTGCGGGAATATTCCTCCCGCCATGGGAGACGATTCCGTCGCCCTCTCGCGGCGGATGCGTGCGGGAATCGCGGGGCGGGACGATTCGAAATCGCCACTCCCGTGCGTGGGAGGCCGGTCTGGAGGCTCGCCCTCACTTATTGGCCGGCCTCCACGCGTCACAGGCGGGAGGCGGGTGGAGCGCCACCACGATAAAAAAATTATTTTATTTTTTTTATTTTTTTATTTTTTAATATTTATTTTTTAGTTGATTTCTTTAATTCAAAAAATTTAAAATTATTTTTAATTTAATTTTTATATTTAAAATTTATTTTTTTTAATTTATTTTTTAAATTCATTTTTTTTTGTTTTAATTTTTTTTCTAAATTTTGTTAATATTTTTATTAAATTTTATATATATATTTTTTATTTAATTGAATTTTTTTTTTCATATTTTTTTATTATTAAATTTTATGTTTAGTTTTTTCATTTAATTTTTTAAAATTTAGTAAATTTTGTATTTTTTTTTAAATTTATTTTAATTTAATATTTTTTTAATTTTTAAATTTTTTATTATTATTTTTTTAATTACATAAAATTTTTATATTTTTTATTTCAATTAAAATTGTGTATTTAAAATTAGATTTTTTTTAAAGTTAAACTTAATATTTTCAAATTAATTTGTTTTTATTTTATTTTTTATTTAATTTAATTTATTTTTTTCAATTTTTCAATTTTTCAATTTTAATTGATTTTTAAAATTTTATAACTTTTTATTTTAACAATGTTTTTTTTTTCTTTATATTTAAAATTTATTTTTTATTTCAAAATTTATTTTTTTATTCATTTTATTATTAAAATTTCATATTTTTTTTAATTTAATTTATTTTAATAATAACATTTTTTTTAAGTTTAATAAATCTAATATATATATTTTTTTTTAATTTAAGTTTATATATATATATATATATTATTTTTTATAATTTAAATTTAATTTATTTTTTTTTAAATCTATTTTTTTTTAATATATTTATTATATTTTAATATTTTTATTGTATTTTATTTTTCATTTTTTTATTTTTAATTAATTTTTCATTTTTTACTTTTTTTTTCTAAATAAGACTAATTCTATGTATATAAGATAATGTTACAAAACTACTACAACGTCATACATGTGAGCACAAGTGACCCAGGCTTGTCCGCTTGTCTTTGAGACGAGGGTCTCATTTTGCCCAAGAAGGGAAACCGGTCTTTGTAAAGATCAGTTTGGTCGCCCTTGAGAAGAAAACTTCGGCACATAATTTAAACATGAGTACTTCACACGGCAAGAAAGAAACTAAGATTAACAAGTAGCCTTCCCAGTGCGCTTCGAAGACAAAGAGACAAAAAAAAAATCTGCCCCGACGGTTGAGCAAAAAAATCAAAAGGAAATTTTGTGTGCGAGATTATTACGTGTCATTCGTTCCCGATTGAGGTTCTTCCACCACTCTGAGAAAAATTCTTTTGCAAGTCATTCGGGTCGTCTTGGGGCATACTTCAAGGTACCGCATCTTCTTCCTTCGCATGATGCTAACTGTGGTGGGCTATACTTGCGGAGACAAAAGCGGGAACGTTTGGGAGGGCTTGAGCGAGAGGGCAAAGGAAGCTCGAGAATCGGCGAGAGGTGCTTCTTCTTTATTTGTGCGCAGGTTATGTAGGCGGTGACCACGGATGATCATGAGAACATTCGAAGCGGAGCTCAACACGGCGAGAAGTAGGCGCGAGGTGGGGGAGGGCGGTCGAGTCTGTGGGAGACGGAGGGAAGATCAGCAACGTGAGTTTAACAGAGGGGGAGGAATTGGCTGAGCCCGAGAGCACGGAAGCATTGACACATGGCCTGCGGTATGCCTCGTCCCGCGAGTCGAGAGCCGAGTCTCTTCCGATGCAAGGAAGAAGACCCGAGGGGAAACCGGCCCCGGGTGGGGGTCCTTGCCACCAGGCTTTGTCCTCGATTGGAGCCACGCCTACTGCGCGATGCAGCGAATGCGTGGCATGGTGCGAGCGTGAGGAAGACAAGAGCGAATAGGGAGGACGGACGAGGCCTAAAAACAACGTAGCGAGAGAGAATTCCGCGAGAGTGAACTACGCTCTAGCTCCCAAGGGAGGAACGTCGCCACGTAGTCCATTGTTCGAGGAGTACGGGGAGGATTGAGCGAGCGGTGGGGACGCTGCGCGAAAATGCCGCCGGGGAGTGATTTCGAAACAAGCTAACAAAGTGAAATGGCCGACTGTGGGTGTGCGAGTGCGGGTTCTTCATAGCACGAGGGCATGCGTTGTTTAAGGGAGCCAGGGAGCTATCTTGCGTTCCGCTGCGAGCCGAACCATACGGAATGGACGCCATTGCAATTGAATGCCCATGTCGGTATAAAGGAATGTACGCCTTTGGTTTAGTGACGCTACGGGCTTGTTTGTTTAATGAACTCGTTAATGCCCCCAGGCTTCTTTGGGAGGCGCGCGAGGGGGTCGGCATCCCATCATCATTTGTCACCCACATGGGAGCTTCATTTTTTACTTTTAATTTCAATAATGTTTGTTATTTTTTTTATTTTATTTTAAAATTTTAAATGTATTAAAATTTAATATATTTCTTTAAATTTAGTTTTTTATTTTCAAATTTAAACCTTTTTTTAAATTAATAAACATTTTCTTTTTATTTTTTAAATTTAATTTCTATATTTTTATTTTTTATTTTTATAATTTCTTTTTTTTTTTAACTTGTTTTTTCTTTTTAATTTAATATTTTTATTTTTTATTTTATTTTTATTTTTTTATTTCTATATATTTTGAAATTTTAATGTTTTAATTTTTATTTTTTTATTTTCCTAAATTTTGAGTTTTTTTTAATGTTTGAATTAAAATTTTTATTTTGTTTTATTTTTATTTTTTTATTCCTATATATTTTTAAATTTTAAGCTTTAAAATGTTTTTATTTTTTAAATTTATTTTTTTCTTAAATTTTAGGTTTTTTTTAATGTTTGAATTTTAAAAATTAAAAAATGTTATTTCTATTTTTAAAAAAGTAAAAAATATGATAATTTTTTTTTTTTTTTTTTTGTTATTCCAGCGTCAACTGGTTTTGTTTTGAGGGTGTTTTTTCAATCCTTTTTTCAAGAAACAATTTTGTTTTTAGCATAATTTTATAGAATGTTGAAATTTGACCTTGAAAAAAACCAGAGGTGGAATACGGAATACACTTTTTTTGGTGTATTTTTCATGTTTTTTGAGTCTTTTTGGGCTAGAGTTCTCGTTTTGAGGTCGGGTTACCTATTTCATCGGTAATAGTGTTTTTTTCTTTTCTTGCATAAAAAAAACAACGGGGAAAAAGTAAAAAATAAAATAAACTTTACTCATCGTTTGAAATTCTATACTACGGGGTTTGAATCACCAAAGGCTTGGAATTCTAATTGTCTGAATACTTATGGTTCCTTGCTCCTGATGCTCTCGTGCTACGTTTGCTCTAGGTATGTATCCGCAAATATCTCGTGAATTTTTCGCTAAAATGAGTAGAAATAATGAAAAGTGTTTAATATTTAAAGAAATGTTTTATGAAATTAGATTTTCAAAAATATTTTGCAGCCCATTTTCCAATTTACCACCATTTTTTTCACTTAAAGGAAATAGGGTTACTTTTGTTGTGGTTATTCATCACCAGTGCGTCCCTTCGCCGAGCCACACGGTCCATCTAGCTATAAAACAACACCGGTGAGGATTACCAAAAATGCACGGAAGTGTGGTGATCTGTCCACAGTGAAACATGAAATTACATTTTAGGTGTGTGCACCAAACTTTATTGTTGTTTTTCTCAAATGCAAGGAGAAAATATCATAATTATATCGAATGGACAATTCTTCAAAATCGACTCGTTCCATAATATTTCTCGAAGTCCATCCCGGTGTTCTCCTTATCTATCACGAGATGTAATATTTACTTGATTTTATTTATATTTTCACTATCTAATTGAATTTATGTTTTTATCCATGCGATCGATCGTGCACATCTTAATTAAATTTATAATGTATACAAATTTGCGAGTTCATGCGGATTCGACATTGAGTTCGGATGTACAAAATATTCAAACTACTCCAAAACTCGAAGTTCTTATCGGAATGCATACCACAAGGCACATTTGGTAGATGAAAATGGACGACCACTTCACCACCAATTGTAGTAATATTGCATCTTCTAGCCATAATCCTGAGACAATGATGGTAATAATTATAATTTTTTGGTATATATATTTATTAATATGTAATTATTTCAACGTCAAACCAATTTATAATCATGCAATATTGTCAACGTGGTTACTAATTGATATCATATATTTTGTACTAATCATGTCCAAATATTTTTTTAAATTATTAGGACTCTAGTGATGATGAAAGACCTACCTACCATATTCGTTGCACCCATGACATTGTCAAATCGAGAGAAAGTGAATTGAGAGAAAAAAACGAAGAGGAACGATACCGAAATTGTTGAATCAACCATGGAGATTCCAATTCACTTTACGTCGAGGATTCACCAATTAGGAATGACTACAACAATAGTAGTTCTTCACAAGATGGCAATGAAGGCAATCAAATAGAGGTTGGTATGGATGATTACTTAAGGGATATGTTTAACCATGGAGAAAATGTTGATAGATGCATTCCAAAACTATGATCAACTAGGGGATGATGCTCATATTCTTGACACCTTTTCGGAAGCCGCCAAATTTTCTTCCACCACCCCTCTCTTTGGACTTGGCGGTCGGTGATCTACCCGGTTAATGGGGAAAACGATGTTCTTTGTACAACTTGAAAAGAAAAGTTTGGCTTGTCGAATGCATGTTTCTCGGAACTTTTGAGGTAAGTTACCATAAAGTACTCCCTTATATAAATTTGAAATATAATCGGTCTGCTAACGATGAACATTACAAATGGCAATTTCATGAGCGTTAATAATTATATCGACATTAATGTACATTTATTAATATATTTGTCTATGATCACCAACTACAAGTTATTCAAAAGATAGGTTCTTAGAAGATAATGTCTTGCAGCTAGTGCCCGAAGAGGCAAAGAAATTGTTGAAAATGTTGAGTGTTGAGTACGTATCATATCATGCATGTCCAAATGATTGTATTCTATATAGAGGAGAAATGCGGAACAAAGATGTTTCGAAATGTGTGCATGACGAGGTATGATAAATAAAAAAGGGTAAATCACATACTAGTCCTCCTTTTAAGATATTGAGGCACATGGCTATAATCCCAAGGATTCAAAGGCACTTTCATTGCAAATAATTAGCTATGTTGCAGGGATGGCATGCCTCTGCAATTGACTTGGAGTTATGTGAATCCCAACTTAATCCAATAATACCATGAAGCATATGGAGGATACATGGCCCGAAAAATTCAGGATGAAGTACGAAGTCTCGACTCGACATAGCCATGGATGGCATCAACACATATTCCCTCCCGAACACTAACTATTCTATTTTTCCTATAGTATTTATCAATAAAAATATACCCCATGGTTATGCGTGAAGAATAGACATCTTGTGTTGGCTCTCATAGTCCCTGGTAGAAGACAAGTGAAGAATATGGATGTCTACTTACGGCCGTTGGTAGATGAATTGGAAAATTATTGGATGGGATAAATGTATATGATGTATCAAGACCCATCGCGGCGAGAGAGGAGTTTTACATTATATGGCATATGTGCTTACACGGCACATGATTATCCGGTACTTAGGAGTTTTCTGCAGTAGAATTACATGTTTAATTTATTGATTTGTTTCTATACGTAACAATATTCTTTCACATATTAGTTATTTAATTCGTTGTAATATTTACGTATTCATGATATTATTTAACATGCCATGCATATTAATTAATGTATACAAATATAATCTCGTAGGTCTTGTAAAAAAATTATTTTGGATGTAAATTTTGTGGACCTTCTCTAAAAAGCTAAATGGTCAAGGACCTCTAGCTTGATGTATGATTGCTCGAGGTATTCCTACCGAAGAACACCCTTACGGAGAAGAGCGAGGATTCGCTTTCAATGGTAAATGAGAGAGAGAACCCAAAGGCCTCCAATAATGACACCAAGCTGAACGACTTAGAGCATATGAGAGAGAGAAGGAGAAGGGCTCATAGAAATGTTCGTCAAATGGGGAGCCTATGTTCGATGATCCAAATATGTTGAGAAATTTCCCATTGGGATGAAAAGGAAATCTATCTTTTATGACCTCCCATATTGGGAACATCTTAAAGATTACACTTACTAGATCCCATGCATATGTTAAAAAAATCATCTTCTTTATGAGCACAAATCATCGAAACTAAGTGACACATTGGTTGTTATGAAAGATCTCATTACTTCAAAATTAAAAAGAAACATTGGCCAAGACGATTAGAAATTACGGGATCGGAGGTAGGTGCGGGTCCCTCTAATTCATGATTTTTCAAAGAAGGTGATGTCCCATGGATTTTAAAGATGATATTTCTTTGGCAAAGGAAGTTATAATGGGTTTGAGGTGCCAAATTCATACGGGTCTTCACTACGGTCTTGCTTCACGTGGATGACCATTTGTCGGGGTTGAAATCACATAACCATTTTAATATTCTAAGAGTAATTTTAATGTCAAAAGAATGATTTTATTATTTGTTATATTAATAAATTTTATCCCATGTGGGGATAATAAAACATAACTAATTTTCGTATATTATTGCACGTGTTTATAACTTTGTAGTGTCATTATCCTTTGTTCGTGCGTGGGTGTGTGAAACATAGATTCCCTCAAGACCTAGGTTGTCCCATATCTAAATTATGCATTTGTATGTTGGATCACATCAAAGGAGATTCATGTGGCTAAATTCCATGGTGGCATCAAGAGATAGTTTAGATTGTTTGCATGTTTGAAGGCTAGCAGCGAGTTTAATGGACTTACAAGTTCATATTCTAATCCACCTAGTAGATGAGGTTGAATTAGTTGGGGTGGTTTCTTGTCTTTGGATGTTCTTTTGAGAGAGGTACATGAAGAAATTGAAATTTTTGTTCGACAAAGGGCAAAACCGAGGTCTATGGCGAGAGGTGCATATCATATGAGTCTTTCTATTATGCTAGTGATTACATCAAGAAGATTTACAACAGAGACCATGTACGGTGATTTGGGACGATGAAAGGGTGAAGACGAAAGAGAAGGGGAGTTTCTCCAAACGTGGAAAAAAGTGCTTGATAAGAAGTAAGTGACTTACAATTTTTCAAATTTACAAAAATTAATTAATATTCATGTTGAAATTCGATATAATTTATATTTTGATCTCTAAGTACTATATAATGTTTGTTTTGATTTCATCGGCGAATGCGAGAAATTGAAGCAATCAATAAATTAGCTCTTTACGATTACGAAAGCGACTTTGCTTGAAGTGATCGCATTATATGAACAAAGAGGATGAAATGGGATAGTGACGGGGAAGAATTCAGATGGTTGAATGGTAGAAGTGTGCCTTATCTCGATCATTTAAAAGAGATTATGCCAAAAATATGCCCCAATAGTTGGGTTGCGACCAAGTCGAGGAGAGAAATATGGTGCTACGAGTGGGTACCGCGTGCGGGGATGCGCTAGCCGGGGGATTGGATGCGACAACTCGGTAATAATATTTTAATTTATATGTAAATTTGAAACTTGTATTAAGACATCTACATTTCATATTTTTAGTTGGGTTATTATAAGACACATGACAACATGATTTTTTTAACTTTTTTATAATAGGTGCATTTGCTCCCATCGCTGGGCATATGGACACCATTTCACACGAAGAAAATGCCGATGCTAGAAACATCACACAATACTTTGGTGTGTAAAGTCGAGTTTGATCAATCTAGTCGATCTAGCCACTAGTGATCAAAACCTAGTATGAGGGATGTTAGGTTACATCGGAAAGATAGAAGAGATTATTGAAGTGGATTTCTCTTCTTTCCAATGTTATTTTATTTTTAGGTGCAAGTGTTGTGATACCTTTGATCGAAATAATGTAAAGGAAGATCGTGATAGTAGGATGATATGTATCAATTCTAGAAAGATGTGGGATGAATCTAAGGAGCCCTATGTTTTCCCAAAACACGCGACTAGGTATTTTTACCCGGATGTATTGGATAAGGATTGTTTGTATTGGCACATGACCCTAGATCAAAACATATTTTTGAGAACAATAGTGTTATCATGTCATGCGATGCGGAAGATAATGAGGGTGATCATGAGAAGCTGAGAGTATTATGGTACATGTCTTATTTTTCATCAATATTTATACCTTTTAAGATGGGTTTTGAAACATTATAATATGCTTTTGAATTAATTGGTAATTTGCATTGTGTTAATGTTAAAATCAATAATTCACTTGACAATTTGCAATTAGGTTGATCTCAAAAACAATGGCATACTGTATAAATTAGTTCTTTTTTTTGTATCTAAGATCATAATACAATAATGATAATTCTAAATTCATTTGAATGATTTTCTAAACTTTATTATGTTACAATAATTCTTATTATTTAGATTTATTATCTTACAATTATTTGAAATTTACGAAGTTTACAAATTTAAAAATTTTAATAAATTCATTTCACATTAATACGATTAAAATTTTACAAATATTTACATACAATTAGAATTACAATTACAATTACAATTTTAAATTTTACATACAATTACAATCAATTCACGGTAATACAATTAAGAATTTTACAAATATTTCACATACGATTAGAATAATAATTAAAATTACAATTTTACAATTTCACGTACAATTACAATTACAACTACAATTTTAAATTTTACATATATATAATTACAATTACAAATTTACAAATTTACAAATTTACATATATACCATTACGATTACAATTTTAGAATTTTACATACAATTAGAATTACAAATATTACAATTTTACAATATCGTGATCATTTAATATTAAATTAATTAATAAACATCACGTTCATGATAACCATCATACGAAACATCATATTTGACTAAAAAACACATTCAAAATCACCTAACATCATTGTGATCATGATCATCTAACAACACAATTAAAATTATATGTTAACATCATCATGACACAATCATAAAATATACATCTCATGTCAAATAACTCATGCTATCACATACACATCTATGCGCAAGCTACATTAAATGAACATATCTAACTTGACCTAACAATAAACACATCATGATGATCACCAACATGTAAATTAAATACAACCAACATGAACATAAAATACATGGACCATATATATATATATAATGTTAAAAATATACAAGTTTATGTGTAAATGTCATGGATTAGGCGGGTGGTAGTACAACATCAATATCGGTACTAGTGGAGGATTGGTCATTCGGTAAGGTACGACCTCGGCAGTCGATGGTCCTTCCCTTCTCATGATCATGAGTACTCATGAATCTTGCGGGCTTCTCCTTGGATGTAGCCAATGGTACAACCTCATCTCCATGATGAGCTGTTGCTAGATGCTAGTGGAGGCTCATGCCCATCTCGCACGGCACAAAGTGAATGATCTTGAGATGATGAGTCCCCCTAACTATGGACTATCCACCACGTCTTTGCGCTCGACCATGCCTATAACATGAAACAATCCTCCTTAGTCACATAACAATTTTCCTAACTCCTACGACATGCCGCATCGAGGCTATACATGTCATGCGTAATGCCTATCCACATGCAACAATAGCCTATCATCGGCTTTGTATGCCTATGTAATGAGTGGGCTTGATGCCCCGCCTCAACGTCGATGACTAAATTGGTCACCCAACTCCATCCTATATCTAGCATCAGAGTCGGTCGCACCTAACTTGAAGACGGAGTGTCGGCCTTGCCGACGCAGGCATGAGGTCTCTGCACTAGCCTCCTAATGATCCTCAACATCGCGTACCTAATCGTCATTAGGATCCACACCCGGATCATGTGGTGTTGCCATCATGTTGTCACCATCGAAAAGATCAATGTCTGCAAAATATATACAAGTACACAACAATAATTAGACAATTTAATTACACGATTTAATAAAAACAAGTTAAAGAACATGCTAGAATAAATTTAAATATATAAAACATTAATATTACCTCTATCATTTGGTGGCTCAATAGGCAGCAGAGGATATTGGCACATCCTCGCCAATCAAACCCGCGTAAACACGAAGGACCATAACGAAAGAGATGCTCATCAATAGCAGCTAGAAACTCCAATACATCATGCGATATCCTCAACTGAGAAGCAGTCTCTTCCCTCTTGGGCATCATGGCATCATGCACCCACATGTGCATATGTGCCTCAAACATCGACCTACGGAGCTGCGAAGAAAGTAGGCCTCGTATTTGGAAACCTCTAAAAAAATAAACAAAAAATATCTGAAGAAAAGGAAACTTTACGGTCTATTTGTGCATGAGTGACATCTATCTAAGGTTGTACAAAGCATACAAAAAAATGGAAAACCACTTGACAAGTCGTGGCTCATGTACTAAATAATCAACATAATATAGAAGCGAGAAAATAATCTGTTGCACCATCACACTAGTGTTGTGCGAAATGGTCAAAATGATAAATGAAGACACTACACCTCCTCCCTACCAAATGCACCAATACGTAACTAACCTACAGCGACTCGAAACTTTGCAAGAGACAATACATTTGCTCAATGTATCTGCGGGAGTGAACTAACTAACTCACCGCTACCGACCAGTGGAACCTGCGGGAACGAGGGGAAAATCCACCCCCTCTCCTCGATAGCCACAGCAATGAAATATATCCTCCTCGGTGGGGCGTGTACACTGGTTGATACCAACCCGAAAAGCCGTTGCTGAGCATTCCCACCTTCGAATAATATGTCTCCAAAAAAAACCACTGGCCCATTAGGGAAGTAGCCTCCTCATAGAACTTGGGGGAGGCCTACTTGCTGCCAAGGCCTGGCGTAACTACTATAATAGGGCAAGGAGTACGCATCTCTCTCCCTCTCTCATGCCTCACATGCGAACCATGTTATGCTACTACGTTTGTTATTATTTATTTGTTCCCCCTCTTCTCTCCTTTCCACGTCCTTGACTAATTGACATATTAAACACAATTTATTTATTAAATGAGACATGTATTTAGAAATATACATATAAAAAAAAAAATTTGAAAAAAAAAAAAGTAGTGGGTGCGCCAAAAACACGGAGTCACGCACCGGTATCGATGTGTCTTTCTATGGAGCACACCAGCGTCGGTGCACCTAATAATATTAAGCACCACAGGGGATGGTGCTCAAAAAAAAAAAAAGGCCAGCGCACGGGTTAACTATGTAGGGTGTCGGGGAGGCGGTGCGGCGGGCGGACTGACCTCTGCTGTCTCGACATGGTGAACGGTGTGACCTTTACAAGGCCGCACCATTAACACGGGTGAAATATGGAAAGCCATGCGGTGACAAAAATAGTCATCCTGGGGCTGCTATTTTTGTTTAATGCACCGCATCATCGCGTGTCCATTGGGTCAGCGGTGCTGGTGGGTGGCCGACGCCTGCACGAACTTTAAAAAAATTAAAATAACATGTGGCATCTTGCGGTGCGATCCGGGAACGGTGCGAGATGCAGTGCTTACACCGGTTTACCGGGATAAACCAGTGACCATGTTGAAATGTGGCGTGCTGGAGTCTGCAGCGGCTCGTAGCATTACCGCGCAGGCGGATAAGTGAGTCAATGCACTAGTGTTGCTACAATTCCGCATTGTCGAGCGGTGGGAGGACTTGGTAGACGACGCCGCTTGCTTTTTAAATAAAAATAACACGGTGTGTGCCCTATTGGTACCACCTAAAAGCGGTACTGGATACCATTAGCACGCTGCGATGCGGCTTTCGTAAATTTATAGACGGCATCGCAAAGCGGAAATGAGGGCCAAACGGCTTGAGCTGCATTGCGTGACAGATATGTCTCTTTTAAAGCGAGTTAATTTTAAGGTTGTTTTAAATTATGGAAAAACAATAAAAATACTTGTACATTTTCTCATTGAGGAGGCATATTGGTTTGTAGAATTTGCAAAAGAAAATTTGTCCATCGTTTTGCCAAATTAAAAGTGGAGATTGGTGGGCAATGCGCCAGCGGCGGTGTGCGATGAGTGTAGTACACGGGAGCACGATGTGAGGGTGGCTCCAAAGCAAGGAAAAATCTCAGCGGTGGCTTGAGGCCGCTGCGCGCGGCAAAAGTGAAAAATACAATTTTTGGCCATAATATTCAACCCTATTCGGGTGTGCCGTTTCTTGGATAGGCTTTCCAGGTGCGGTTGCTTCATTCCACACGAGACGGTTTCTATTTTTTGCGCACTTTTTATGAGGGCATCGGTGCGGATGGTTTATCAAAGCACGATGCACTATAGTAATACAATGCATAGGGTGGAGGTGTGTACGAAGCGCACGGTGTCCCACTGTGTGCCAATGTTTTATGTGGTTTTGGCCGTAATATTTAACCCCGTTTTTGGTGCGTGGGGTTTTGCCTGGACTAGCAGAGTGCGTTCTTGTCATTTCGCATAGGGCGTTGCGTTTTCGTGCTCTTTTATGAGTCACCGGTGCTGGATGCTGCAGCAAAGCACCGAGTGTGCTACATTAATAAAGCGCACTTGCCCAGCAGGTGTGTACGAAGCACGCATGGTGTCCAGGTATGCCAATGTTTTGTGAGATTTTAATGGGCGCCCTTAATGTTTAACCTTGTTGCGAGTGCGCGGGTTTGCACGGGTACCTTTCGGTGCCGTTCCTCCGTTCTTTTCCACATCGGGCGGTTTATTTCGTTTTCGCACGCTTTTTATGAGGGCACCGATGCGGAAGCGTTATGCAAAGAACCGGTGCGCTAGAGAAATAAAACGCACCGGAGCAAGTGTGTATGGAATGCATGGTGTTTGGTGTGCCGATGTTTTGTGTGGTTTTTGGCCGTATGCTTTTTTTCATTTAACCACAGTGCGGTGCACTGGCGCAGTTTAAAAGGGAGCACGGTGCGTTTGCTTCGATTACGCACGCACTGGTCCTATTTTCGTGTGCTTTTATGAGAGGCACGCGGGTGCAGTACGGAACACCGTCACAGGTGTGCGATAATGTTTGTGTGCATTAGGTGCTTTCTCATGTTGAACGCACTCTGTGCCTTTTATGGTGATAAGCGCATGGACGAAATACATCCGCAAACACCACCGCTCGCCAACCTCCTCCTGGTAGCCTCCGCTAGAAACGGATGTACGGGGAATTTTTATAAGGGTTCCTCGAAAAACATCCGCTAGAGGGTATTTTCCTTGTAATTTAGATTCTCACTTTATCGCTGCCCATCCTCCTGTGTTTTGGACCAGGTAGAACCAATGCTAATTTCCCTAGCCAAATTATTCGAGAGGGTTTTTCTTTGTCTAATTTTGGAGATTTCATGAACACTGAGCTCTCTCTCGTATGCTTTGTCCTATTTTTACATGAAAGATTCTCCTTATTTTTGCTCATTTGATGCCTATTTTCCGTTGTCTTTGGGTGTCATTTTTCTCATGGGATATGAATCCACTATGGGTTTGTGTGTCCTCTTCTAGTTGGATTAGAGGGTCTTCCTTGCTTTCTTCTTCTTCTTCTTACGAGAGGTGGAGAGTCATGGGTCTTTCATCCTTTTGATTTGTGTTTCTACCCCCTTTCCTTTCTTGGGATCCTTTTTCACGCTGGCGGACATGTGTTCTCGGAAATGTGCTATTTGGTAGCATTTTTAGCATTTGAAAGGCATATTCTCATAATATAATACTTTTTTCCATGGACCTTTCTATGTTACGATTGAATTTGATTATGTATAAATTTATTAAAGGTCTATTTCTATATATGTTCTAATTATAGTAGATAGATATATTTTATTTATTCTTTCCAGAGATCCATTTTTTGAAATTTCCCAACTTATTCCTCATTTCCTCTAGAACATTTTGGTCACGAGAACGAGAAGGGAGATTTGAAGGCCTCACCCACTGCGAAATTCTTGAAACCACCTTTTTCTTGGCACAAAAGTATGATAATTCTTGGTATCAAAGTATTGTAATTGTGGGTTGATGAAGAGCCGAAATTTTCGCAAAACTGAGGGCATGTTGTTAAAGTACATTAATTAGTTGTTCCTAAGTATAAAATTGTGTACTATAAAAAAATGTTTAGAAGAAAAATACAAGTCAAAGGTTGGGAGGTCCGGAGAAATAAAATAACCATTAGTGTAAAGCATAAAATTTAGGCTAGAAACCACTTTGAAACTACAAATCACCACCTAAGATTGGAGAGTAGAAAAAATATATTTTATTTTCTTCGAAATTAACCTCCATGGAAAGAACTTGTTTCATTTGTTCCGCAATATAAGGTCCTAATTTGTATCGGGGATAATATACAAAATTGAAAGAAGTATCTTTCTCTCCATACTTGTAAGAGGAAAATCCACAATATTTTTTGCGTTCTAGAGCTGCTCCTTTTAGCCTTTAGTTAAATATCATGGTAGTGTTCGATGAGAAGTGGTAGTATTTCATCCAGGAAAACACTAAAGAATCTTCCATTTGGATATAGAGGTACTACGTATGTAATATCCTTCGCTCAAGCTACCATCAAATCTCTCCCAAAGTTCAAGGATTATATATTACAAAATATTATTAATTTAATTTAATATATAATGAAAAATGTGGATATATAATGAAAAAATGTGGACGCAAGTCAAGAAACAATTTTTAAAGAATCGCATTCTAAAACTAATTTTTAATATTCGTGAAACCGAAATGATTGTGAGAATGGAAGAGGGTGAAGAGAGGAACTTGGTTCATGAAAAAAGTTTCACGGAGGACTATTGATGCATGAGAATTAGAGTTTCCAAGCTATTGATATCTAAAGTCGAAAATAAAAAAATAAAAGATAAAAATTTTAAAGTGAGGTCTTGGTTCTTGAGAAGAAATTTTATTTTCTTCTATATAAATAAATTGTATTTCCCCATGTTGGTATATTTTATGAGTTTTAGAAATGATAATCCATAGCTTTAGAAAATATATGGATGTGTGATATTTTGTTCATAAGGAAAAAAAATCTAACTTGAAAACCATGAGAGATTCTAGAGATGATTTATTTAGTGATTTTAGAATTTAGAAAATGCCGATTTATAGAGTAATTTGTGAGTGATTTTAGAAATTTAGAAAAATATAATTGTATGGGATTTGATTTATAGATGATTTATTCGAGTGATTTTAGAATTTAGAAAAATATAATTTATGAAATAATTTATGAGTGATCTATAAAGTGATTTTACCATTTAGAAATCTATTTCATTTTATTAATTCTACTTATTATGAAAGTAGCAAGGATAATGAGATGAAATGGACAAATGCATGTAAAAGCGGACGAAGAGACGGGAATACGTGTTTTTGTACCAAATTATATGTATAAATTTTTTGGAACGAAAGCCGGTCTTGTAGAGAAATCAATGCCATTTATTACCTAGTCACTGTGGCTATAGTAGTGAACCAGAAAGTATCATTTCGTCATAGAATATCCCGTCAAGACTCTCGTTGGGATGAGGGATTCCGGGTATCAAAATACTCACTATGTCTGGATCAAATAATTTTCATATGTGTGTAAGCTCAATCCATTTGTTATATTATATTTCTTCGAAAACTAAATTACATATAAATGAGATTCATATATATTATGTTAGATTTCTTTTTAGAAAAGAAGTAAATGTTTGCCTGCAAGAAAATAAATACCATCAACGAAAGTATGTAAAAAAAATATCCGCCATGTATATATAATTTTGATTTCTTTAAAATATTGTATCAATTATTGAAAAAAATGATATTTTTAATGAGGCTAATTTTTGGAAAACATTTGCACGAGGTTATTGATCAATGAGAGAGACAATTTAACGAGGAACAATTTTGAAAATATCTGCATCATCTCTTGATAAATGAAGATAAAGTAAATGAGGGTAATTAACTGCGATGGATTTCTGTGGTTTCTTGAAATTATTGATGATATTTTTAATGAGGCTAATCTTGGAAAACATTTGCATTGTTCCCGGGTAAACATGACTAGTGATCGATGTGGACTAGGGTAAAGCGATTGTGGTTTTGGGGCACATGGTTTTGTGCACCCATAGTTTTCTCGACCTGTGGTATTGCATGTAATGGAGCCTATAAAAGGTGGGAAGACTTCATTGTGAGGTGAGGCACGGAGATGAAGCTGGGTGAAAGGCTCACTTGGCTAGGATTGGCGAGGTTTTTGCCAATGCCAATGAAATTTCATTAGGATGGGTTTTCCACGAGGAGTTTGGGGTTTTCCAGGTTAAACATTTGTGTTTATGTTCATGATTTGTTCTTTGAGTTCTTTATGTTTTTCTCTCTCCAGGTAAATTCTTTATTGTTTCTGCTTTGTGCATAATTTCTAACAATTGAGTATGCCGGAGCAATGAAGATGCTGAAATCCTGAATGAAAGTACGCGCAAGATTGAGTGTTTTTTGAGTTGGTGCCAGCTCTGCGTGAAAATTTTCTCCTAGATAGATAGATATACATAAAAGGGCGGATCTATGAGAGAAGGCATTAGATACGTGTGTGGATATCTTTGGATGCGATTAAATTTATTTACGGTCGAGAAAATGATGGACGATATGATGTCGATTGATCGGCATCCGAAACTGCGGCATTTCATTGTCTGCAATTATCTTTTTTTATTGCGGGATGCCTTCTTGCAGTTGGAGTGCGAAATTTGTTTAGATCTAACGGATCTTATGTAGAGATAGGCTGCGGATGTCGAATGGATCTCGAATAGTCTGCCGTGCATAATCCCCGTGTTTTCTATTCGAGTGTAGATGTCGAATAGATGCTGCGCATAGATCTATGTAAGATGGGGAGAAAGACGTGTTGCGGAGCTCGCGAGGTGGCGGTGGCGGAGGCGAGGCCCGTTTTGTGGTTTCATGGAGAATAAAGCTCGTCGAGTGCCACGTTTTGTCGTCACGGTCCTCAGCGTGGACGGTCGGGGCGGAGCTCGCGGTCGCGAGAAGGTCGGTGCAGGTGGGGTCGATTGCAGCCGGCATTGGAGGACGGTCTGCGTAAAATCTGGTTCGATTTGCTTATGAATATATCGGATGCGGTGAGATGCTGGGATGCGATTAAGATTGATATGGTTTCCAAAAGCTTGACTTGGGTTGCGGGTCGGTGCGGCGTGAGGAGCAGGTATACGATGCCATCGCGGATAGGTGCAGCCTACGGATTCTGCGCGGGAAGTTGCATCAACTGCGCTGGCGACGGGTGGCCATTTCGGGTGGAGGATTCGGTTTACTCACCGTGTGGGCGAACTTAAAAGTGCTTTGTCGATCGGATTATATCCTTTGCCACCCATCGTGTGACGGTACGCAAGAGGGTGCGAGAAATGTGCGGCGGCACGGAATATACCAATGCTTGGCGGTTAAGTTTACTAGGCCGGTTTGGAAGCGGTACATGTTTAAGTTCTTTTGAATCGAAATTACGCTAAGTTCTTTTGAATCTCTATCTCATGATTCATGTGAATCTGCTTGATGTGGAAACGAAATCGATTGGTGGATGTATTTATCATTTCATGCATCAAAAATGAGGAAGCGCGAGCAACACTTTGCCATGTGAGCCTTAAAGTCTCGAGGAACCATGAGATTTAGATCATGTATGAATGTAGAGATGGTCGTACGAAAGACCGGCAACTTGATGAAAGCATTATTATGGTGGAGTTAATTTTTTTACATGTAAATGGGCTTACTGCGCCAAGACACGGAAACATGGCATGCGTACCCACTGGGTAATCAGCGGTAAAGTCACGGGTTAGACCTAGGTGATAGGGGGGACTGCCAGATGTAACAATTACCTTGGGTAGAATTTCGAGAAGAGCTAGAGTGAGGCGGGGTTGTCTCAACTTAGCGAGGTTTGGGTTGGATTTAGTCGAGAAGCCCCAAGTCAGAAGTTTGAGGGGGAATTGTGGAGGTAAACATGACTCGGGAGTAGAGTCAATGTGGACTAGGAGTAGACAGGTGGTGGTTTTGCACATGGTTTTTGTGCACCCATAGTTTTCGGCTTTGTGGTATTGCATGTAATGGAGCCTTTATAAAAGGTTGGGAAGACTTCATTTATGGAGTAAGGCACAACGGAGATGAGCGGTGAAGGAAGCTCACTTGGCCGGATTGGCGAGGGTTTTGGCCAATGCTAATGAAATTTCATTAGGATGGGTTTTCGGAGTTTGTTTTTTCCCGGTTAAACATTTGTGTTTATGTTCATGATTTGTCGTGAGAGTTCTTTATGTTTTTCTCCTCTCGAGTAAATTCTTTGGCTGTTTCTGCTTTGTGCCATAGTTCCTAACATGCATGAGTTATTGAACAATGAAGACAATTTAACTAGAATAATCTTGAAAATATTTGCATCATCTCTTGATAAATGAAGAAGATATGTAAATGACGGGTGAGTCTGACGATGGATTTCCTTGGTTTCTTGAAATTATTGATGATATTTTAATGAGGCTAATCTTGGAAAACATTTGCATGAGTTATTGAACAATGAAGACAATTTAACGAGAATAATCTTGAAAAATATTTGCATCATCTCTTGATAAACTAGAAGACAAGTAAATGAGGAGTAATTCTACAATGGACTTCATGGGTTCTTGAAATGTTTTTTTAAGGTTGTGAACAAAGAAAATTTAACTAGAGTAAATTCTTGAAAATAAATCATGTATTTGTGAGCCCCTTGTTGTTATCTTGAAAAGACTACTAGAAATTTGTATAATGTATGCATAGATAGAGCCATCACTTAGGGTATATTTCTTAAAGAAAATAAATATGTTTTCTTGCATCCATGGAAATAACATTTGTTATGAGTTCCTTTTGTGAAAGAACGACCAAAGAACAACCTTAGAGGTGAAACAAGACCATATGACCATGATGTTATTCCTCTTGGAAAAAATGGATGTTTATGTATGTATAGAGATAAATAATGTGTTAGTGTTCTTTGAAAAGAATGTGCACAATAATATTAGCAGACGATTTCATGAAAAAATTATGTTTAGAGTCCTTTTCGAAAGATTAAATAGTTGAATGGAAAATTATGTTAACGTATTTTTGGAAATTTGGAGAAAATATTATGTATATGCATGTAATTGTGAAAATTTTATGTAATCACATGAAAAATCATGGATAGTGTGCTTGATTGTAGTGGTTTTCCTCATGGAAACAAAGTCATGCTTGTTCGGGGGAATATTAGTTGATGTGGTATTTATTTATAGACACACTACAATATATATATATATATATATATATATATATATATATATATATATATATAGTGATGCTTAATGCATGTGCGGTGTCAGACACTTATTGCCATGTTTTGTTTAAATTTTATGAATGCACATGAATAAATAATGGAACATCATGACTATAGATTTATTATTGATTTGATTAACACTCTATATAATCATCATATCAAAGGTTTCTCATAGTAAAAATTGACGGAAAATACTGCGACGGCATATGCAAAGATGTATTATGTTACCTTTATTGCGAGGCGATAAGTTAGTGGTATATGAAGATTGAAGGAATGTCGGTTACATGATAATAAACTAATGGTAAAACCCGAGCCTCCAATGATAAAATGCTCAAGGGTTTGTGGGTAAATGACATCATGATGATGGTAATAAATTATAACAAGTTATGTTTTTGAGATGATATTATTTGTAAATTTTTTGGAAATTGTTGAAAGATGGACTCCTTTACAACCATTGAGGCGGTGAAAACCATTATGAGAATTTAAGAATAAAATTAAGTTTTTGTTGGTTTTCACCTACTAGAGTTTTGAGGAGTATATCGGCTTCTAATGATTTAATTCCTTGTTGTGCCATTTTTATGTTTTGATTCCATCGATGACGTGACATTTATATTATCAAGAATGTGATTAACTAGATGACTTAAAATAATTATGGAATTAATACAAGGTTACATTAGGAAGTTTAGGGTAATATGCTACAACAATGATAGTTAATTTTGTGTAACTTACTCTTCCTTTACTAAAGCATTACTCTATGTAATGGTGATTAGTTTATATAATTCTCATTGAAGGAACATGGAAAGTAATTCAGAAAGTTACACGTTGAGTAAATGTTGTAAAAAATTTCTAGCTCGAAGCATTTTCACCCAAAGTTACTAGAGAATGTTATAATGTGTTTTTCGAGATATAATAGACCTACTGCGAATGTACTACTCCCGTTTTTCATTGTGTAAGAAGTTCTAACGAAAAATAGGGAGGACACTTGATTAATGTTTTTAATGCTATATGTTGGAAGGTGTCCAGATCTTGCTTTTCGTTTCTACTCGCGAAGCTCATATATAAAGAGAAAGAACACGATCCTCTTAATAAATTGAGTCACCCATATGCAAAGACCTCTACTCCACTACATAATGCATTCCCAACATGGCCTATCCACACATAAGCGACCATATTTGAAGGAAAAAATTATTTGGGTAAAATCCTTATCTTGCCAAGTCTACTGATGACCTCCATACTTGTGAAGCCTCTTCTAGTGATGCAGCCTTTGAATCACTTGTTTTATGTCTCAACCTTGAATTCTTTTTCCAATTAAACTTCATACATATGAGTCTTCCCATAGGACCAAGCCTTCACTTTCCCTCTTGGGCCATACACTCACAAAAAATGAAGAGGTGACCATTATACATCGGCTAGAAACCAATACCACGAAATGACCATTTCCATGGAGAAAATTTTCTCATAATCACTTTCTTTCACTCCCCCTTACGTTCCTCTCCCTTCAATACCCAAAAGCGGGCTCATATTTAGTGGTGGCGCTTATGCAAAGCTACTGTACATTGTAGCGCTCCTCGAGAAACCCATTATTTCCTCTCGGCTCGATATGCTCAATTACATAATAATATTAGTGGTTCGATATAGGTAATTTTAAAAAGGGATACTAATATGGGATATTTTAAAGGTCTAAAATTTTTTATTTATGCATCATATTTGAGCTAGCATTAGATGAGGCTAATAAAGTTGTCTTTGTAACTTTTTTATCACGTGCTACTACAAAGTGTCAAAATAAATATTAATAAAATTAAATTTTCAAATAAAATAAAATAACATTTATATTAATTTATAAATATACATAATTTATTAAGATGATAAAGAATATGATTTCATAAATGAAAATGAGGCATATACTTGCCAATAGGTTCTTGTAGCATCCGTTTGTCTTTATGTTAATATCTTGTTATATTTAGATCTGAATTATATGTCTCGAGGCAGTGATGTAGTGTAATGAATATGAATATGAGAAATTAAAGTATTATACTGATACGTAATAAATAAGTTTTATTAATAAATGGAAAAGATGGAAATTACTTTGGAAAAGAAGAACTAGAGTAAAGGGATTCTTGTCAAATTTAGAAAAATCATCTTTGATGGATGAGAATAAAATAAATATTCTCTTACCTAGGACCGATTGTGGAAAAGGCGATTCTTGGGACCCGACAAATGTTGTATGTGTGAAGAGGTGAAGCAAGATGGAGAACATGCGTTAAACATATGCCCCTTTACGAAAATCTCTTTCGAGAAACTCTCCCAAAACTTATTCGAGACACACGAGGGCGAGGAGATATTACGAACATCTTGACAACTTTGGAGGGCACGGAGAATAGGAATTTTTCAAGTGCTCGGTGCTAAACCATGCTTGGAAAATTAGCATTGGCTTTCTTATATGGGGTATTTGGATGGGCTTGCAAGCGTAGGGTGCGAAAAGACCAAAATACCTCAAGAAAAAAAAGTTTGGGAAGGTATTATTTGGAATATCGAGAGAATCGATCTACTTTTCAAAAAAATGGCTCCGAAAACGATTGGTGAGTGGCACCAGGAAGAGGAAAACATCCCGGAAAGCTTCCTTAAATCTCAAGCCATAGATGTTTGGCCCCAACCTCATGGAAGATACATATCCCTAGCCAAGTGTCACGACAAAGTATCAAGAACCTCCCCTAGACTTTATCCAAATTAAATTTTGATGGGGTCTCCAAGGGTAATCCGGGTCGGGGGAACCTTTGGAGGAAGATTCGCAAACGATAGAGGGCATACCCTAGATATATATAAAAATAGACTATGGTCATGCTAGTAACAACGAAGTAGAGTTTCGTGTAGTTAAACATGGATTTCATTATTTCAAGTCAAAAGGAATAGGGAAAATTAGTTGTTGAAGGAGACTCCACATTGGTCATCAACACTCTCAAATGCCTATACGAGGAGTCTTTGCTTGGGAGAAATTAAGAGTTGGAGAATGAACCATCTACTCCCGGAAGTGGACAACCTTCTCCACAACTATGAGTACATTATTCCCTAGCATGTCTGCATGGTGGCAATAAAGTTGCGAGACTTTCTAGCTAATTAGGAGTTGTAGTCATAAAGGGATTCAATACTGTATATTGCATGGAATATTGCACATCCAGGAGGAGTTTAGCGCCGACTGCTTTGCATCCTTCCTCGAGACCAACTAGATTCCAACCCACAAGGTGTTGAGGAGCGCGACAGAGACTCCCAATTGCTGTGATCTCGAGTATCGAGCCCCCAAGCTAGATCATGCTGATGCTCCTCGTTACGTCGCGAAACCTTAGGGCCTACATGAAGTGATTTGGTTTCCTGCCGGATAACGAGATCATCATGAAAGTGATGTGGAAAACAACGGAGTAACGGGTCATCATGAAGTCTAGCTTAGTAAAATCCATTTTTTCCACATCACTTCTTGGAAGGAAAGACCAATGGCTACGAGCAAAGAATGTAAAAGGAGAAATGCGGGACGCAAATGCAAAAGGAAAATGTGGAAAGAGGGTGCGCGAGAAGGAGAGAAAGGGAGATATGATTCCTCCCGTTGAGGAGGTCGGGAGTGAGAAACCTCGAGCTACTCATATTAAGGATGTTGCTCCTACATATGTCCAAGAAGTTTTGAGTCAAGTCAAGAAAGCAATAGTGAAGTGGGAGTTATCCCTCACTGCGCCAAGTGGAAGAAGAAGATGCGAGTTACGGAAGGATAACTTACTATGCCCGACTCGAAACAACGGAGGTATAGTCTCTTAATATCAGAAAACCATTCATCTCTGTTGGAGGATGAAACACTTGGTGGAAAAATTCATCATGAATACTGCTTTGAGATTTGTGCGGAGTAGATCCGGCAATGCAAGAAATTCAAAAGGATTTCCAACTTTTACGGTTCCGGAGTTCAACAACATAATTCCCACCCGAAAAGAATCGAAATAAGAGACCTCATCGATCGGAGATGCTAGAGTCTAGTGTTAGAGACTCGATGCCCATCAGAGTCCTCAAATGATTAATGCGGTTCCCTTCTGTCGGTTCTTGTTACATTTCTATTTTTTTACGTTTTATGTATATTATGTTAAAGGACATAAAAGGTAGTGGCCATAGGATATAAAGCTTTTTTCGAGGAGTTATAAAGCAGTTCATCTCTATATAGAGATAAGTACGTTAGACTAAAAACATTCCCATTTTGGATGGAGATAATATAATGAATTTTGATGGCCAATAGACTTGGTTTCCTAACGGGGCAAGTTGAAGGCCTCGGTAGAGAATATCTATGGCTAATCTACACCTTTCTAAAAATTGAATGAAAATGGCAGGAACTACTCAAGTTACAAAAAAAAGGTCTTCCCTAAAAAGGGCTCCTAAACAATACTTAGCAGATAATCAATAGGATTTAATGAGATGGGAGATAAAAATCCATTAAATAACTTGGGCCAAGAAATATTCTAAGTATGGGTGGAGTAAATTTTCACGGGAGAGAATGGATAACTTTACAAGAAAATGAAGAAATTCATATTCAATATAAAAAAGTAAAGATAACTTAGGAAGGTGGGTTGGTGAGACTTAAGAAAAGTGGGACGCCGCTAGAGGGAAAATTTGTTTGAAAGGAAACGTATAAAATACAATAGTGGAGGAAATAAAGAGGCCCCGTTGAACTCCTTGGAAAGCATATCTCGGATCTTTGTGGGAAGCTGGAGGTTCAATTCATGGTTGGGAGGATATGCACTGGATCCCCAAGTGATTTCGAGAAAACAAACACGGTTTTTCGAAGTACGGTACATTCATTATTCTTGATTAATTAAGTGGATTATTATACACTTAGAGTAATTACATGTATGCTTTAATATGATTTATTAGTATTCAATTTCTAGTTGAGAGTTCTATTATATAATAGGTGGAAAAACTGTTGACACAAGAAGTGATTTTATGTATGCTATTATAATTATCTTATGTCGAGAAAAATATTTTAAATAGGACTACTATGAAGGAGTACTGTAAGGTACGTTATTGTATTAGTAGTTTTAGAAATAACTTGGGATACTATGTGAAATTGAAAACAAGTTAAGAGTTACTATTACTCCTTATATGTCTGACGAAAGGTCTAAAGAAGAGGTATGTTGAAAAAATTCATGTAATAGGAAGGGTAGATCAAGGAGCTAGGAACATGAGTGCAAGAAAGGATTGCAGCTTGATTTCTAAACATAAGAGAAAAAGAAAGTGTTGGACGGGGTTTTTCCTTCTTTAGGGAGAAAGGAGTTTCTAGTATATTTGTTACTATCCACAATGATTGAAAGTGGTAGAGCCTTGACGCTACCCATCTGCTCACAATCAACACACGCTTCATCGATTTGGACTATAGGATGATATATATATATGTTACCGAGCGTGTGATTGTTTGGGAATTTACCTGCGGGTATACATATTTAGTAGGAAGGCGTGAGATGTTATAAGAATATTAGAACAACCAAGTTGATAGAAAAGAAATAGAATCGTTGATATAGGGTTAGACTATGAAATTCATAGGGATGGTGGAGTTTTTATCCCTACCTGGGTATGACAAACGTATTCTCTCCTAGAGAGAAAAGCGTATAAATTTATTTATAAAAATATCAAAGGGATTCTGCGTGTTGAGGTTGGTTTTATACCTTATACGATATTGGTTTATACCTTATATATTCAAATTGAAAATTAAATATTATACCATCCATACTCCCACAATTAACAGAGGATAGGAAAATAATTCAAGATGAATATTTAAGGGATCTCTTTATAACTACTACATTACTTTGCCAATATCAAAAGACGATAAATAAAAAATAAAATCTTAGAATCATGTGCAAGTTTGAACATAATCGAGAATACTCCACTATTCATACAACTAATCTATACGAGTCATGCTCTGACCAAATTAAACTAAAGTAGTATACCATTTGATAAGATTCATGCGTGAAACAAAGGCGAAGACAACTTTCCATTAATATGAAAATGATTGAGTCAAATGTGGATATCAAAGCATATGCTTGTTAGAGATAGTTTTGTATCAACAAGAACTAATCAGTCATAATATGGAATTGGTTAAATTATTACATTATTACACAAAATCAAACATTTTTTCTGTAAAATAAAAGGGTACGATATATCATAATTAAATTGTTCATTAAGATACATATATATAAATTACGAGATAAAAATCATGGAGGTCATCTACGGTCCTTGGAGTCCCAATAACCTAACATATGACCCATGGGAATTACATTCATTACCCGGAAAACTAACATAAATTTCTAAATATTTATAGATAACTTAGAGGCGAAAGAAGAGCGATGCACACACGATAGGGAAACAAAGAAGAAAATACAACCCACAAATTTGAAACACTGGAGCGAAAGGACAGAGAAAATTACACCATTCGAGTGTGGAAAGGGAAAAAACAACTCCTTCTATTAGAGCAGAGATATATGGTAGTAAGTGTACCTAAAAAGAGAGAGAAATTGAGGAAAATAAAAATAATATGAGGCACAAGAACTTATACTCAAAAGTGAGAAATGAATGAAGCCGGGCATTAAGCGCGTAATTCCATGCGAGGCACTTGAGTCTAAAGCCAGGTAAGTCCCAGATTTTTATAAGGACCCTCATACCTATCACGGTGGTGCATTGCAAATGGAAAAGGTGGAAACATGTGGAATAATCCTTAATCCAAATTAGGGTTGAGGGGATCGATCTCGAGGAGGATTCCGGTCATCGGATTTTAAAGCCCCTCTCATCTACTATTTGAATTCGGATGCATGGAAGTGTGCATGGTAATCATGTGGTGAGATGGAGTGATGATGGATTGCGTTGTGGTTGCCATGTCTCAATTTGACAAGGAAAGATGTACCATGAGAGTCGAGAAATAAATCCACAAATGTTTTACATCGTAACACAAAATCATTCTTATTGTTCCTCTAAAACCTTATAATTTGTAGGTAGCCATATATATCACCATATTGGTCTTTTTCGGTGTATGGTAAATTTCTACCCACCTTCGTATAGTAATTGTATGCGCACCCTAAGGCACACAAATCATACGACTTGGACAGTGTCGGAATTCAAATTATTAAGTGTCGAGGATGGGGTATGGTGTAGTTGTGTGGTTCAAATTTTTATAAATGAGTTAAGGCTTTAAGTAATCTAGAAAATCCAAAATATGTTCATGTTTGATGCAAAAGGGATGGAGGCAAGTTTGTTTACTAAAATGGAAGACCAAACATGTATAAAAAAATCAAGGTTCACAAGAACGTTATGTATACCTTATATATGATACTAAATACTAATATATATAGAGAGAGAGTAGGGTATGTGACATATAGTATTAGAGCGGAGGTTCAAAATGTGGCCTAGGAAACACTACAATAATAAGTAACCAAGTGAGCCCGAAATATTGATTTAATTAACATAATGCTAATACTTGTCCATGTTGATTGTAAGGTATTCGAAGAGGGTAAAGGCTACCCGAAGAGAAAGGTAGAGGAACCTCCTCCAACCATAACACAAGGAGAAGAGTTATATGTGGAGGTTAGGGAGTGTAATGACCCCACCAGCAACTCCCATTTATGGATATTATCCCGGAAATTTTCAGCAGGTGTTGGCTCACCTCGAAAAACAACAATGAACACCTATTAAGAGGCAATACGAGGAGAAAGAAGCATGAGTATAAGAGAGAGTTGACTTAAAAGTATATTCGTACAATAATAGAGCCAAAATCGCTTAAAGGAAAAGAGTGTGGAGATGGAATTAGAGAAGTCTAAAAGTTTAGGTGATTCGAGATATAACTTATCCCGAAAAACAAAGAAAGAAAGAAGAAGAAGGGTGGATGCAGCGAGGGGAGTTTAATTTTTATTGGGAGAAGGAAAGAAAATTCAAAGGCTTAGCTCCCGAGAATATGGCGAGTACTTTCAATTTTATGAGTGCGAGAGAAGTATGAAGGCCATATTGGCCATTTTATCAACTTCAAAAGAAAGCTTCTCTCTAGTGGAAAGAGGTCCAAAAAGTACATACCGCAGAGGAGAATAAAGTGTCTTGGGGATTAATTCCAAAAGATAGTTGAAGTCTCGATATCTAAAATGGATAGTACTACGATGATAGAGAAAAGGATTTCCATGAATTGAAGCTAGGACAATTAACAATGGATAGGCTTGTGGCTAAATTTACTGCAATTCTTGTTGTATGTCCCTTACATTAAAGAGGAGAAAAGCTAAGGTAAAACCGATTTTAAAATTTATTACGACGCCTTACTGAGGAAATTGTTAGGGATTTTAAAATCCTAAGAAAATGGATGAAGGCATTAAGGAAATAAATATTATGCTACCAATAGCTTAAGAAGCGAGTGAGTGAAGGTTTGAAAGCTTTTGCAAGGTGATATGATACTGATCCAATGGCATCAAAAGGAAGAAACATCTTGCCATAAATTTTTTGGGAAGGATCATAATAGGAATAAGTTCAGAGAAGGAAATTCAAATTAGCCACGAGTCTTGAAGTCGGGTCCAAACCCATGGACACAGACGTAAAAATACTAGTGTGGTCGGTGAGGAGAGAATCGCTAAAGTGCTAGGGGTGTGGTTTACCATACCTATTTATAGACCCCACATCATCACATCCATTTAGAATATTCAAGATATCCAAGAGGCAACATTAGTGAATGCCGTTTCCAAAGACATTCCTTGGATAAGTGTCGAGGTGGACGACAAACAAGTTAAGCATCAATATATGATGATCAAGATTGAAGGTACCATTTTAAACCAATATTTTTTTGTTTTAATTGATTTAGAGAGGGCTAGTTTAAGTTACATTATTCCCCATATTGTTGAAATATTCTAATTAAAATATCAAAAATTTAGACTTTGCATGGTTGGTATAGTTATAAAATGACACAAAAATAAAAGGTAGTCATTCGAGTAAGACCATGTCCCATTAACTTAAATGGCTATTCCATAGAATTAAATTTAAATATTCTCCCTTTAGGGTCATTTATGATATATTAATAGGGAGGTACTTGTTGCGAGAAAGAGAGGGAGGTGTTATAAACTGTTTGGAGAAAAGAGTAAGTTGTGTAAGTCGATATGGGAAAACCCGAGTTAAAAGTAAAGTTATGCAAAATCAATATCACATAGAGAAATATCATCTTTACACTTGAAAAAGAGTGCAAAGGAAATGGTTTTCAATTGGCCACATGGTAAAGGTGGGAAACAAATACAAAAAACAAAAAATTAAGACACTTCCAATCATTACTTTGGATGTGCAAGAAGTTTTTCCACAGAAAAAATCCTAAGAGTTTACCTCCACGCGAGAGGCCTGTACCGGGTTCCACGCCACGATGCACAGAGCTCCTTATTGAATGGGTATACACGAACTATTAGAGCCCGAAAGATGCGGTTGCGGGAACTACCTAGATAAATGTTACATTAGACCTAGTGTATCACCATGTGGGACACGTACTGTCGATAAAAATGATGGCACATACGAAAATGTGCATCAGTTAGCCAGCAAATTGAATAAGTTGACCATAAAAAATTAAATACCCGCTTTCCCAGTATTGATTATTTGTTTGATCGAGTGAGGGGACAAACCATATTTTCAAAGATTGATTTAAGGACTAGTTATCACTAACTAAGAGAAAAATATGAACATATTCGCAAGATATATTTTATAACGAGATCACTATGAATTCGTAGTGTTACCCTTTAGTATTACTAATGTACTGAGAAAATTTATGTGTTTAATGAACAATGTACTTTATAAGTACCTTGATAAATTTATCTTTGGCATTTATAGATGGTATTTTGGTGTATTCCGGGGAATGAAGAAGAACAACAGAATAACATATGAAATTAGTGCTACAAAATTTAAGAAAACATCATCTATATGCGAAACTTGCATAGAAAATGTGAGTTTTATAAGGATAAAATACGAGTATTTGGGTCATGTCATTTCAAAGTAGGGAATATAAGTTGATACTTAGAAGGGTTAAGGGCTATTTTAAATTGGACCATACCTAAGGATGTGTCGATTTTCTGACTCATTTATGGGAATCAAAGGATATTTTCAAATATTTATAGAAGTATTATCTAAAATAACTTACCCTATTACTTCATTACATGAAAACGAGGTTTAAATAGAAAGCCGGAAATTCCGGGAATGTTTTGACAAAAAGTGAAACAATTGTTGGCGAGTGGCCTCCTATATTGAAAATTGCAAACCCAAATAAGGAATTAATTGTTTGCACTATTTCTTGTTTGGATGGGCTTGGGGGAGTTTTGATGCAAGATAATCCAGTGGTAGATTATGTATAAAAAACTAAAAACACATGAAAATAATTATTTTTGTGTGTGAGTTAGAGATCTGGTTGACGGTAATACATGCTTTAAAGATGTGGAGACACTACCTTTTTAGGGAAAAAAATTTACTCTGAGTAACTTGAGATCATATCAATTTGAATCTTATTTTCAACCGAGCGAGATCGGAATGCTAGACATGCAAAGGTGGTTGTCTTTCCTTGGTGAGTTTGAGTTTGATATTAGGCAATGAGATAAAAGGAAAGGAAGAATAAAATGGTAGATTCCTTAAGAATACATGCACATTCTTTAATGGGAGTATATGTTAGCATTTTTTGGATAGATTTTATAGAGAAAAATAAAAAATTCAATACAACAAGATCATAAATAATTGGAAATTCAACATAGAGAGTGCAACAAATGGAAATTCCAAGTTATGTTGAAAATTAAGAAAAATTTCCTAAATTTATAGGAATTGATTGTATGTCCCTAATGTGAGTGCTCTAAAGTACGACATAAATGATGTAACAAGAAACCGCTATGTAGTCCATTATGGATATCCCGAAAAGATGAAAAGCGATTCTACGACAAAAATATCGGGCTTGAAAAAATTGTTTTGTAATACTAATCAAAGTGTGTGGAATGTCGACATGATAAAGGTGGGAACACCAGCGCCTGCTTTGGATTGTTGTGCACCACCGCTACCCATTCCTTTTGAAATGATAATGGGAAGTGATTTCATTGGATTTTTATTATATTATTACCAAAGACAAAACATGATTGCATTATGGTGGTGGTGTTCCCCTTGAGTAAAAAGAAAAGACATTTTATACTGATTTGCACTCTACTTATCGAATAATGAAAATTTCCAATATTTTAAAAAAGAAATTACTCGTGGACTACATGGAAGCGCCAAATATGGTAGTGTCGAAACATGGATGCTACATTTACCTCCAAATTTTAGAAAGATCTATTTGGGGGCATGGGAACTCAACTAAATTTCAGCACTACATATCTCCCTCAAACGAATGGACAAACAAAGAGGAGAAATTATATTTTGGAGTATATGCTTAAGAATGAACGTCATGGACAACCCTATCCAAATGTGATAATTTTCACCATTTATCATGCATTTTCTTACAAAAAAAACATACCAAACTTAAATAAAAATGATTCTTTTTGAAGCCTTTGCATGGAAAAAAAATGCCATACACCTCTCGGTTGGATTCGAGTTGTAGGAAATATTGATATTAGGTCAATATGCCTCTGCAAAGAAATGGAATAGGTGGTACGAAAGATTAGATATAACATCAAAATGACACGGGGAGAGGAAAAAAGTTATGCATACAGGAAAATAATTCATAATTATTTTAAGATTGAACCATGATTACTTAAAGAGTAAAAATGAGGAAAATTACCTTAAGAACCAAGACCTCATGAAAAATTGACACCACCGTTATGTCGGCCTTTTGGAAATCATGGATAGAATTGGTCCGAGTATCATATCAATTGGATTTTCCCAACACATGTCATGATAATTCATGATAATTCTCAAAGTAAGCGATTGGAAATTTATACGGGTGGAACACGTAAGAACATTTCCTTCAAGATCCTCTCGAATCTTAGATAAGAAAGTAGATATTTCTCTACGATTGATTCTTGGCTCGGGTTAAGGTCCATTGGAAGCACTTTACACCTAAGGAGCCTACTTGGGAGCTATAAAATAAAAGACAAGAAGGTCTATGCATAACTATTTCAAAAGTGAAAGTGATGGAAGAATGAACACTCAAGACATTGTTGAATAAAAGGGGACGAGGATGTAGCACCACTATGTATTTATGTTAATATATTGTCATATTTAAGTGAATTATTTGTAAACTTTATGTCGGGTAAGGCATGATACATTGGAATGAGATATGAGCAGGTAAATTACTATCATGTATTAAATAATTTTTATCAATAAATGGAAAATATGGAAACTACTTGGTAAAAAAGCACTAGAGTAAAGGTATTATTTCCAAATTGAGAAAAATCATCCTTGACCTGTGAGAGTAAAAGAATTATTCCCTAAAAATGACTCCTAAAAAAATCCCTAGGAGATAATCAATAGGATTTAATCAGATAGGAGAAAAATCCATCAATCACTTAGCTGGAGAAAGATGTTAAGTATGGGTGGAATAAAGCACCACGAGAGAGAGAGGTGGGTTGTACGAGAGAAAAATGAGAGAAATACATTTTTGAAAGATAGAAAGGAAATATAGCTTAGGAAAGTGGGATGGAAGACCTAAGAGAAATCGGGGACGCTACTAAGGAAAAATATGCCGGGAAGGGAAATGTATATGAAATAAAATAGTGTGGAATCAAAGAAGGTTGTTGATCTACTTGGGAGGAAAGCTACGCACAGGGGGTAAATGGAGGTTCGGTTCATGTATGGGAGGATAAGTGTGGATGACCAAGTGATTTCCCGTGAGGCGAAAGAACTGAGTTTGAAAGGATGGTATCTTCATTATTCTTGATGAATTAAGTGGATTATTATAGAGTTGGAATTAATTTCATTTTATGTGTTAATAGGGAGTTCTTAGTATTCAATTTCTAGTTACATTTACGGTATATAGCATGTGGAAAAAATGTGCGAACAGAGGCTGAGTTTGTATTATTTGTTATAATTATCTTATGTGAGAAAAATATTTGAAATAGGATGACTATGAAGAAAGGATTATGGATTAAGGTTCTTGTATTGGTTGTTGAAAAATAACGAAAGATACTTGTGGAAATAAAAAACAAGTTACCGGTTCGTATCCTCATATATAGGTAACAAAAGGTCCAAGAGAAGGTATATAAAATGATTTCGAGGTAAAAATAATAGTAGCTCGAGGCGAGGGGAACTTGAGAGTGAAAGGATGACACTGATTTATAAACATCTTTTGAACAAAGTATGGGACATCGTTTTTTCTTTATTTAGGGAAAGGATTTTATGGTATATTGGTTACTATTTGCAATGATTAAAGGAGCCTTGAAAGCTACCCATCTGAGACCCGATAAAAGAAATTGAGTGCCTAATATTTGGACTATATAGGATGATTAGTTTGACAAAGAGTGTGATTGTTTATAATTTTGTTGAGTATACATATTTAGTAGGAAGAATGTAACGAGGTGATAAGAAATTTTGAGACGGGTTGATAGCTAGTAAAATCGTGATATGGGTGAGAGCTGTACTTGATTGACGGAAATGGAAAGGTTGGAGCCTTATCTTGGTATAAACAAAACATGTGTGAAGTCGCTCCCCACAGAGAAAAGAAAAGAAAAATATATGTGTAATCTCACAGCTACTGACTTGATATTGGTGTATGCCGCTTATACAAGGGAACTTGGTTTTTAACCTATATAGTAAAATGGAAAATTAGATATTATACCATCCATACTCCCATGAATAATTTAATAAGGATAGGAAAAGGATTCAATATCAATATTTAAGGAGATCCATTTATAACTCCCATCGTGGTAATCTGAGGAAACCAAAAATAAAAATAAAATGATAGACTCATGGAAGGGCCAAAACTAATTGAGAAGCGTCGATTATTCATAAAATTAGAGTCGAGACTAGTTATCACACCAATTTAACTAAAGTAGTATACCATTTGATATGATACATCGCGTGAAGAAAATTAAATAGTTTTTCATTAATACATAAATTACAGAGACTCAAATGTTGATAACTATAACAACGCTTAGTAATAAAAAATAGTTTGGTATCAATAAGAACTAACGATTCATCATATAGATTGGTTAAAGTGTATCACAAATACGCGAGATCAAACAATGTTTCCTAGAAAAGAAAAAGGGCACGATATATCATAATTAAATGGTTCATTAAGATACATACATAGAAAGTCTTCTTCTAATCTCATGGGTACGTCATATCGGTCCGCGGAGTCCGAAAGACCACATCACTATGAGCCATGACTACATCCATGCCCGCAAAAATAACATAAATATTTGTATATATATACAAAACTTAGATCGCAGAGAAGGCGATATAGACACCATAAGGAAACAAAAAAGGAAATCCAAACCAATAATTGTTTAAGCTGAAACGAAGAGAGAAAAAAATTACCCCACGCCCAGGAGTGGAAAGGAAAACACAACTCTTTTTGATGACAAAGTTGCACTGGTAGTAAGTGTACCTCGAATAACAAAAAAGAGAGAACTTTAGTAAAATAAAAATAATATAGCCACAAACATGCTCCAGAGTGTGAGAAATGAATTAAACGGTAGGATTAGTTCTTGAGCATAATTAAATTCACACATATAAATGTTTTCTTGCACTGTGGGAAGCCATGACTGATAAAACACTGATTAGGAGAAGCTTGAAAACAAAATATAGAACCAAAAGGGGTCGGTTTACGAAGAAAATTTTAAGAAACCCCCAAATTTATATTTATAATAAATGGGCGAATCCCCATGGTATATAGAAAAATGTATAGGCTATTTTTTCATTAATATAATATGCATATATAATTTTTTGGCAGATCTTTGACTAACTTATAAAATTTTCTTAAATATTGGCAAATATTTCACTCGATTATAAAATTTTCTTAAATATTGGCGAATTTTTCACTAGGTTATAAAGTATTGAAAATTATTGGTTAATCTTCTTAAAAAAATATAGAAAACATTGTAAAATGTTAGTGATTAGTTACGAATGTATAGAAAACATATTAATAATAAGAAAAATATTTATTTAAAAACTATGATATATAATTTTCCATGTTTTGGAAAAGAGAAAAATCACGGAGTAATGTTGATCTAGGTTCTTATTTATTATACACTGTGGAAATATTTTTGCATGTTTTTGGCCTTCTGTTTTACACGCAAATGTCTTATCACATCCCAAGTGGAAATTAATTCGAAGGCACCTCCAAAGGCAAAGTGATGTTGAACCAAATAAATTATTTTGCTCAAACTTGGACTTTACGCATCTAGATAACCCTACCATATTCTATGTAATTCATATTTTGAGTTTACTCAAACCCTAATCTTGATGAGGTCGTAGCATATTGTGAGTTTATTCAAAACCCTACGGACATGTGGAAGAAAACGAGTGTTTTTTATTGATTTCAAAACACTCATACGCATCAAGAGACGGAAAGAACACAAAATTTTCATGCGAGTCCTCTCAATGTGAGAAGGAAATCACGGAGGCTCTCTTTGGGGCCACCCTACACCCTTCAAACCCCCTAGTAAAACTGTACATTTTTTATTTATGTTTTTCAATAATTTTAACTATTTTTCCTAAAAAATTATTATTTTGTGGCATTGTGCGTATTTTGCCCCAACTTTCTGCAACATTATTTGCGAGACTTCCATTAATATAAATACATTTTTATCTCAAGTAAGTAGATTATTGATTCTTAATTTCTATGATTTGGATATTAATAGGGAAATATTTTGTTAAATGCATAAGAAAGTGATCCAAGTTGTTTTCAAAGGGATTTGAGCATAATTCGTTTCGGGTTTCGAAATGTTCTCGAAATTTTTGATGGATATGCACGAGAGTTAAACGAGTTGACAATTAACTTTGTTCATATCTATCGAGATTACCAAAATATTTAGAAAACTAAAATTAAAATGAAATTCCAAGTCAAATAATTGGCTAGGCTAGTTCTTATTTATTAGATTTCCAACCTATTCAAGAATTGCAATGAGCCTTCAATGTTAAAAGTTAAATCAAATATTTTGTTTTGTTACATAATTTTCCTCTTGAGTTGTGAGATATTACATTTACATCCAAATTCCTTTGCTTTTATTATTGATTTCAAACATATATGCACATGAATTTTTCCTCATTCCGTAAACCAATTTCAAAATTTTCAAATGCGTTTGTTTATATTCTAGTTTTCAAAGTTCTCAAATACGTTGTTCAAATTCTAATTTAAGTTACATTTTATTTAATGAGAAGGGAATATCAATTTAATATATGAAAAGAGGAGAATTTCTTGAATTGTTCCCTCTGCACCCGAAATGGGAACCTAAGGCCACCAACACAAAAGAAAGGAAGGTGATGGATAACTCACTCTTCGTGTACGAGATATTCATATACAAAGGAAGGTGGTGAAGACATAGATAGTTAAATCTATCTCATTTTTGCTTATTCGGTGAATCTTTAGTATGCGGCCTATCGGAGATTATGTATTATTATAGATCTCTTGTGTAACTCGCACAACTACATTACGCTGAATTTATGCTTACATTTGATTCTATAATAACTTATATCTCTTGTGTAGTGGACAACTTCGTTGCGAGTTTATTCCTACGTTTGATCCTGCGATGGCTGGAAGTTTTGTATGCACCCTTGAAACGTTTGTCGAGTAGTTCTTTTAAATTTAATAATGTGTACGTATGAATGATAAGAATGTCATTGGATTTGGGAATTATTCATTAAAAAGTCATGCTTCTTAATGTAATAACCTCTAAAATTATTAATTCTGAGACTTTACGATGGTATTGGATGTTTTTATTGGAAAGAACAATGTGGGATTCCCTCCTATGTTGGTTATCAAATTAATTAGAAGTGGCTAAAACCTCGAATAGGGTTATTTTTTTGAAACTCAGTGTACTTTTGTGATTGTATTTTTTTATAAGATTAAGGTTATGTGTTAAATGTATTATATATTTTCTTTACAAATTTTATTGGAATTGGTTAAAATATTTTAATGAAAATTTTAGATAACTTTATGTGTGGGATTGAGGATATATTTTATTTGAATTAAAAAGTAACCCATGTGTTAATTGGAACCCATAATTTTGTTTTTGTTTTTTGTTTTTATTATTTATGATAAAATCAATTTTTTAGTGTTTGAGCAATTTTTTTGGAATTGTAGAATCTGGCTTTGTATGTATTTAAAGATGCATTTCAAGAAATGAAAACTAGCTTTAGAATTGCATTTATTAATTTTCATTAAAAAAATACATATGTAGAATCATTATTTCCTTACTTTCTAAGGGAAATGTTTTCATAATTTTTCATTAAAAAAATTTAAAATATAATATAATTACATATTATTTACTTGCTCAAAGAAAATGTTTTCATACTTAATTAAAATAAACTAATAATAATAAAGTAGTTAATAACACCACCTGAGACTTATTTCGAAATTGTGAAGGTTGTAAATTGTGAAGGTTTAAAATCCGTGGCTTCGAGGTTAAATTTGATGGGTCCCTCCTATCCCCTCATAGAAACTATGATGATCTCATTTTTTAAAAAACCCTTCATATCACTTTTAAAGATTTCCTTTTACAAATTTCATCTAAGTTAAAAGTAAAAAACACAATGTATACCTACAAATACTAGAAGCCAATGCGGTTAAACTTTCTGAGAGATTGGGGTGAAAAACAACGTGC
This sequence comes from Pinus albicaulis, assembly GCA_034641835.2. Classification (NCBI taxonomy): domain Eukaryota; kingdom Viridiplantae; phylum Streptophyta; class Pinopsida; order Pinales; family Pinaceae; genus Pinus; species Pinus albicaulis. Next base: position 35,771 of record JAXQQM020072293.1, on the reverse strand, counting down.
CATTGCTAAAATCAATTTCCAAAGTTTCATTTTTAATTAGATTTAAATTTTAGAGAAAATATAATATTTTAGTGTAAATTTAAATAAGATTTTCCTAAAACGATGTTTAACTTGTTGATATTAGATATTGTCGATAAAGGTATTCAAAACGAAAGTAGAGGTCGGTTAGAGTGCGAGAATAGAGATTAATCCTTTCGCAGGAGAAAATTCACATACTGCATGAGGCTCGATTAAAGGAAGAGTCTCATCTTGTGGGAATTCCATGAGGGAAAATATTCCATGAAATCGAACATTACGAGCAAATTACAAGAATATTATGTTACATCATCTTGAAATTCACACAATCCATAATGTCAATTGCCTTATTATCTTTAAATTTCTATCTTAATGGGGAAATAATTTTTTACGGTTCCTAACAATATTTTAAAATAAAATGTATAACATAAAAAACATACCCACTTCTAAAAGCCTCATACTAGGAATGTATAACATAAAAAAACATGCACTTTTGAAGCATCATCTAGAGCTTTAAAAAATGTGGTCAATGTAAATCCAATTTTAACTTTGGATCCACGAACCTCGAAAAGGGTTGAAATTTATTTTCACAAGCTATTTGATATGCGATATCCCTCTCTCCTTGGTAGATCCTAAGTTAAGATGTATTTAGGTTGGTTTAATTTTACCCTTTAAATATGTTATGTTCCCCATGAATACAGTGGGTAAATACCATGGGTTCTCATACCATGTGTCGATGCCATGAAATTATTTTTATTTTAATGTTATGGTATTTTTATTTTATTTTGATAAAGTAAAATTATTTTCACATAGTGTGATTTTTATTTTTACCTAGATCCATCTTAGGAAATCCGGATATTTACTTTTTTTACCCTCTCCCTTAAAATAATGTGGAGTACCTAATGTGGAGACCTAATTTTTCTTATAAAATAAATTTGGGGCCATTTGGAAATATAAATTTCACGTTTTTTGCCCTCTCCTTAAAATATAAATTGGGCTAACTTCTGAGAGCGTAATGTAATATAAATTTGGGGTGATTTGAAATAATATACTATGATACAAAAAAATTAACCCAATAAAAATTTAAAACCCTTTAGTTTACGCCCATAGGTGAAAATTTTCCCTAAAAGTTTCTGTGGAGAAGACCTTGGGAATGAAACGAGAAAGAGAACACTATTTGCTCTTTTGCGGGGAAAGCTGTGCAAGCTACTGACTGAGAGTTTTGAAAGCTTTCGGAAGTAGGGAAAAGGGAGTTTCAAATAGTGAGTCGAAGTTGAGAAACAAACATCTCAAAATTCATTCCACTTTGGCATTGTTGTTCTTGGATTGAACCCGGGGAGAAGATCTTGTGGTTGGAGCACAAAAGGTGAGTTAAAAGGTTGAGGCGGTAATGGAAAGTAAAAAATCGGTTAAAAACCTTATCGAGTTTGTATGTGGCAATCGGTTCGGATGTTCAACATTACACATAGAAACCTTATTAACAAAGCACCAACAAGGGTACAAGTTCTCATATGAATGAAGATAAGAGCACGAGCGATTAGAAGTCATCTACTTTTTACAAGTGATGCTTGAGGCTCTCCATTGTTCTATTTGTATGGAGCGGGAAAAGCTGCAGGGAGTTCACCGTATATGATATGTATAATATTGTTGCGTGAAAAAGGACAATCAATTTGTTGTTGTATCAAAAATTAAAATAATGTGCAAAGTTTGGCAATCTTCTTATACGCCTTCAGGCTTCTTCAACATGTATCCTATCCTTTCAAAATAATGTATATGGCATAAAATATTGACAATTGGATGGAAATGAGTGCTTCTAATGCTATTGGGAAAGAATATTACTTTGAAATTCTATGTCGTGATGTTATGTGTAGAAGAAATGACAACTTTTTATACTGAGATGCGAGATAGATTTACGGAGTTATAAGCTTTAAACTTGCTTAAGGGACTTATCATCGGCGGAGTCATATTTTTGTGCTTATCATGAAAATGGAGGTTACGCAGCCTTTTCATAATTGTTTACATTGGCTTAACCATTCCAATTGTACTTAGTTGTTCTTTGAGGTAATATATGAAGCATTTTCAAAAGATAAAAAAAAGCTGAGAGAGACACCATAATCTCGATAAGAGTCTTCTTATCCTAAAGAGACATAATATTTCATTCCACAAGTAAATTTGCATTCTTAAGGTGCTTTGCAGCGCTGCTCTTACGATAATGATAGCGAGTATATCAAATATTGTTATACGAGCTTGTCTATAATAGCATACGAAGCTAAAACTATCCAAAACAGTTATCTTCTTAACACGGTAGAGATAAGTTTGTTTCTTCATTCGATGGAAATGGCATACTATGTGAATCTAGGGTTTGCTTTATAGATATCGACATGTTGAATTGAGTGCAAAGACAATGTTACCCAGCATGTGCAGGGTTGCATATTACACAATAGCGAGGAAGGTTGTGTTGTATCTACGAGTCCAAAGATGGTATGAATTTGATCCTGTGTTGATACGTTCTTTGCGGCCAGGTATTACGGAAATAGATGGCAGGATTTGGAATCACGTCGTGATGGTGGTAGTGTCGCGAATTTGTTAGGATGCTCACATCTTTAGGTGGGAGCTATTTGTGTAAATCCGTGGAATATGGAAAGCTGCATACTGATGATATCAATTAACAAGACTCCAAAATTAGATGTCCTTGAGAGTGCTAAACACCCTTTTCAATGATCCAAAGATGTCGTCTTTATTGTAACTAGACGAAGGCAACAAACTTTGGATGATTGGTTTTAACCCTCTAAAACGTTGGAATTTCTACGAGGAGAATGGTTATTTTTTCAGGTTTTTCAAATATAACTTTATATGCTTACATTAGCAACAATGCAAAGCCTTTTTCCCACCTTTCCAAATGTTTTCTTTCAAATGAGGAATTTTTTTCCTGTCATTTACTAAGTAAGAAATTAAATTATCATTGACTTGCTTCATGATGTTGCACATTATAAATTTAGGCAAATAAACATATAGATTTAATATAATGTTTATTGTTCCAAATCCAAACTACAATTACTTCAAGTGAATACTTCAGAGAAAATACTCCTATCGGCCTCTCTTTGCACCTTTTGGGCAGGCGCTTTAGTTGTATGATATATCGATTAAGGAGAAAATTGTCGATTGATGGCGTATAATGGTAAGTCATTTTCCAAGCGAGCGCTTTAAATCCGTTTGGAATTTTTAGGCAATGATGTAGTATAATATGTGATAAGTTTTGATGGCTAGACTATGAAAAAATACGAAAAATGGGGAAAGGTTTATAAACCTATTAAAAATCTAGTGCATAGAAATTATAATTAATATAGATTTAGTATAGATTTGATATATAAATGTGATGTAGTATAGATTTAATATAATGTTTATTGTTCCAAATCAAACCACAATTACTTCAAGTGAATACTTCAAAGAAAATACTCACATCGGCCTCTCTTTGCACCTTTTGGGGCAAGCTTTGCTAGTTTATATGATATATCCAATTAAGAGAGAAAATTGTCGATTGATGAGCGTATAATGAGCTGAGTCATTTTTCAATGGCCATTGAATCCAGATTGGAATTTTTAGGCAATGATGTAGTATAATATGTGATAAGTTTTGATGTAAGCTGTGAAAAAATGCGAAAAATGAAAGGTTTATAAATAATATTTAAAAATCTAGTACAAGAGAATTATATATACATATATATGAAATTTAGATTTAGATTATTATAATATTTACATTATAGTTTTTATTATATCTGTGCAAGTTATTATGCATGTAATTTTCCATTAAATGTGTATTAGTTTGTCTTTTTTGACCAAAAATTTCTAATTCATGGTTTAATATTGGGAATTCAATTTTTTTATTTATTATTATATGGTTCAATATTGGGAATTCAATTTTTGTTTCTTAATTATTATTATTTAAAATTATTTAATTGTAAAGTGATTATTTGGTGTTTTTATTATGGTTCGTTTAGTAACTTCATTTTTATTAATTACTATGACTTTCCTTTTTCTATAATCTCCTTTTTCCATTCTATTTAATTTTTTGATTTTGAATTTTTTCCATTCTCTATTATTTCCATTTTCTTAAATTATAAATTTTTCCTCATATGCATATTTTAATAAATTTAATTATATATATATATATATCTCCAATTTTAAGGTCACAACCAAGCCAAATTGGTGTATGAGACCTCTTGTTTGTGGGACAAGGGACTTACCTGCAGAGCGATTTCACTTCTAAGTCTAAGAAGGCATACACACTATACCTTCCTCTCTAGTTTTGGAGCTGTGACCTCTTAGGAGGAAACACATGCTCTTAACCATTAGACCCAGTCATATATATATATAGATATAGATACAAACATATATTAAAGTGTATATATGTTAATATAAAAAATATTAGTTACTTATATTTCTTAATTTTTAGAGATACCATTAATGCTATAGTTTTGTGATGAAATATTTGTCTTTATCATTTTTTAGTTTAATAAAACTATATTTAAATTAATCTACATATACTCGGTTATTATGTAACCCTTATTAAATAGTTAATATCATTATAAATGCCATTAAGAAACCTATTAAATAGTTAATATCATTATGCATGCCATTAAGCAACCTTGTGTATAAGATTTTACAATATATTATTCCCTGCCACTAGGTTTACTAGAATCGTGTCACAATAGGTCTACAAATTACGTTGACAGTATGAGAAATTCCTATAGTGTAAGGATTATGATGATATATTATAATATGATAATATAATGTAAGGGGTTATTATGATATAAAATAAGGGTTAATGTAATTTGTTCAATACACTGTTAGGAGTTTTAATTTTCCATTTAATCCATCGGTCTAATTCCTTCGGGCTCAGTAAGCTCTTCTTGAGCACCGTAGTCAAGCTGATAATTCTACGTTTAGTTATCTAGATAAATTAAGAAGTGGAAAATTAAATAAAACCAAAAAAATGTAATTTAACAAAACTAAGCTCTTCTTGAGCACCGTAGTCAAGCTGATATGATTCTACGTTTAGTTATCTAGATAAATTAAGAAGTGGAAATTAAATAAAACCAAAAAAATGTAATTTAACAAAAGCGTGTGTATTTAAAAGTATTGTTGCTAATTCTTACCATTGATAGTATCATGCTTCTACCCTAATATGAGTTGAGCATATTAGTATTATAGGAATAAAAACCTTAATCTCAAGAATCAAAATAATTGTAACACCTTCACATTCACATATTCAATTTTTTTCTTTTTCTTTTTGCCCCATACTATCTTCTTAACGAATCTTAACGAACTAAATGTTCAGTAATGCATACATCTATAGCTCCAATAGATATTGCTTTATTATTTTTTTCTATTAAAAATAATCTGGAACTTTTATTAACAATACCCTCATGACTATACCTTTATCACCCATTAACATCTTTATTAATGTAGCGAAAACCTATCTCAAGGTATTCGATTAAAGGGTTTTCTATTTGTACTTTGATCTCTCGAATAACTTGACCATTTTTTTCATGAGCTTATTATACTTGTTAACCATTTGATGAGTCTTCACTCAATGGTTTTTTACTCATCCATTATTCGATATACATATCGAACACATTAGCCATATAACATTTAAGTGATTTTATTACTACATTGTCCATTGTTAAAATATGACTCCTTCCCTATGCTAATGGTCATACTCTCCTACCACGTCATTACCTACGTGGGGGCTACACATATACCCTAGCTTTTTTTATACGAACTTCATTGCATAGGACTTTAGAGCTACACTCATTTCAACTTAACACGTCTCCTCTCACATCGAAGATCTCTTGCGTATATATAATTACGTTGGGATTGCAATACATAATGTCTATTGTAATCCTATAGTACCACGCCGAGTCCCATTAAATTTTTGATGCATCTCGTGCTTTGTCGATTTCCATCCTTCGGTTCATTTCTCCACGAGATTAATTACATTTGTGGGTTTTGATGGAGTTCCTGCGTACTTTAGGCGTCGTCGCTCATTAAATTTTTCTCATCGTTGGGATGAATGTCGCTTCGGCTCTAAACTTAGACTTTATAGTTGGTTTATTGTACGCGTACGTCCTCTCCGGATCCGCCATCCGGATGGTGAGGATCGGCTAGGGTTTGAGCACTAACCACAGTTATTTAATTCACATTTTTTCATTGCTAGGTTTTATTTTTTCTTCGTCCCATGCGGTTGCGGAACTTACGAAAGTCTCCCCATTCGAGCTTTTTATGGAGCGCATTGATGCCGCCCTCGCAACCCTTCGTTGTTGAGGTTTCATCACCGAACCTCGTCGATATCGTCTTGCTCGGTAGCTCAAATAGGACGCGGGACTCCATCGACTCTCTCAGAGCATTACAACGCCTTGTCCTTTGACTTATACACTAGCTATTGTTTTTCATGAAGTTTTCATTGATGATCATATGTATGCCTCTATTCGCTATATGGACATAAGCCTAATCGTATGAGAATTTCATTTGTTATTTGATTGTGCAAAGCGAGTTTCGTTTGGTTCATGGTTATCACATTGGAGAGCGTTGAATCTTATTTGAACTCCTCATGCGTTCTCCTTCTTGACTACCATTCGTTACGTTGTTATTTTTTTAAGCTGAATTAATTTATCATTTGGTAACGAGCTCGATTTCTCATACCTCGGGTTTAAATTTCACGGTGCTCATGTTCACGCCGAGGGGCTCATGCCCTTCGTTCCAGTATTGGATTGCATTCTTGTTTAATGCAATTGCGTACGTTCAATAATTGTTATATTGTTCGGATGCAATGATTTGGGGTTTCACTCTCTCGGTTCTCGTTTTGGTAGGTACTCTTGTCGCCGGCGCCGTATTTCTCACCCTGTACGCATTGCAAAGAAATGCTACCGATTCGACCCTTAACGTTGCTATTCATTTTTTCTCGAGTCGGCATCTTTCGTAATCATCTGAGACCTTCATCGCTCTCATGGGGAAGCAAGTCTTCCATTTGTGAAGTAGTTTGTCTTATGCGACGCGGTCGGATTCAATTGCGCTCTGTAGCCGCCTATTTTTATTTTCAAAAGAACTATGGCACTATGTAATTTATATTTTATCTCGTGTGTAATATTGCGGACATTTCCCAACTTATTTGGACCTATACATAAATACGGAATATTCTCAATTTTAACCAATGCGGCGACCTGGTATTGGTTCTTTCTGTACTAATTTTTCTTTTATAGTATTTTTATTTAGAGCTTTGCAATGGGTCCATACTTGTTACGGGTGTGGAAATAATGGAGTTGTTTGTCGCTGCATATTCACAACTACCGACTCTATCTTATTATTAATTTAAATATTGTAATTTCCAATATATAGAATATCATTATTTGTTTCATTTCATGGTCGATTCGAAACCACATAAAGAAAGAATAGTACTTATTTTTTAAATCATAATTCTATCTCAGCACTGCTATTTTAATTTGGTCTTCCTTTTTTTGTCAAGGTTTGAAATCATTTCCTTCATAGTACCTATAATATGTCCTTGTAATGCAAAATATCGAATGATTTCCAAAATACATACATATCTATTTATATATATATATATATATATATATATATATATATATATGTATGTATGTATATGCATGCATGGGATAGAATAGTAATGTCTTGTCCATTCCTTATTATAAAATAATTTATGTTGAGGCTAAGGTTCCTTCTTTACTATATCTCTTCGGTAACTTTTTATATACATTTCTGCTGAGAACGGGAGTTGTTTTTTCTTTTCAAGTTTTTCCCATGAATAATAGGATTTCTACCTCTACATGTAATAATACCCTCCTAATCATTTTACATACACGTTGTTCTTGTGGAATGTTTTCACTGTTCCTTCACTAAAAGATAAAAATGTTCTTGTAAACACCATTCTATTTTATTTTTTGTAATTTATAAATTTGTTTCACAATAGTAGTGTGAAATTCCCTTCCCGAGAAAATAACAATCCACTTTATTTTCTCATGGTGTTTTATTTCTTTAAGCATCAAGTGTGAGTTTAGTTTCTACTGCTAATTTTTTTTTCGCGAGTAGCCTTACTCGAGTACAATAGAGAAAGTGTTAATAGTAATATGATCATTCAGGTACAATAACAAACTCCTCAAGCTTAATTTACATAGTAATTACACCAATTACACTCTTAAGTCTACACAATATTCGTGTACATGCATGTTCATATCTAAAGTGTAACTTATCTCGGTTTTCAAAGTTCAATACATGAGCTAGTACATGTTAAATTATTTATTTATTTATTTACCCTTTACTACAGATTAAAGTTACATTAATGGGTTCTAGGGAATCATTTACACTCTCTCTAGATTTAAACCATCTAGTGGTTTAGAAATTATGGTTGACAGTACTCCCTAGTATTCTTCCTACTACCATACGCGAAGTTAGGAGAATTATTTCTTCTATTCAACTCGCGGTAAAAGTAAGGGAATTCATAACACGAAATTTAACTCAACATAACTACCACGAAACTTTCACTACAATTCAACAACATTTGATTTAATTATTCATAAAAAAGCATGTGCATACCACTTCTTTGATGACCGAGTCCTCCCCAACCTTAGAGCTCCTTTATCCATAGGACTCACCCCAGTGAGATCCTCTCCCTAGAGCAGAGACCAAACCCCCCAATCTATTGCGGGTAGCTTATTTAAGCTTATGCTCCCCAAAGCTCTATTTCTAATCTGCGTCTAGAATTACGAGGATGTTTTTATTCTTGTTTGCCTAGGCTTCCCTTATTTAGGGACTTTTAAAGTTGCTTTCTGCTTTCCCAGATTCTTACCTCTTCCCAACTACTCTCCACTTCATTGGGGAATTTAGATTTTTTTCCTCAAAATCTAAATTAGAAATAAATTCTTTCAATGATTTTTGAAATATTTTTGGGGAAAATCTTAGCCTCTTTCCATACCTCATGAATTTGGCAAGTGATCTCAAATTTCTCATTTGGTCAATATGCATAGAAATATTTTATTTATTTCTCATAATTAAATAATTAATTACACCCACACAATACTTATCCATTGGGGTCCACTCCCCTTTGGATTTAAGTTCAAATGTCTAACTTGCAAGAAGCATAAAACTAGGGGTGTTACAATAATGGTTGGTTCCAAAGTTTTAAAGTGATCATTTATGGAAAAAGGTACTTCCCAGGCTACTTTCATATCATGAGATTCTTTGTTTATACGATGGTAATAGAACCATCATTTGTAATGCGAGTGCCATTCTCAGATATCCATTGTTGTTATGAAACCGATTAAGATATCTTGATCGATTGGTAAGGGATAAACCTACTCTCGAGCATGTTGTGTCGAATCGGAGGTTAGGCGTGATGAAAATCTCCATCAGTAACCCTTTCGCACCACGAAATGGTATCAAGACTTCCAATGCATACTCGATTTGCATGGATGATTGGGAAGTGTTTCCAACATATAAAACACTGTGGTTATATATAACGGTGATTTCCACTAAACCATATGAGCTTAGATCTATATACCAATCACACGCGAGTGCATCCAAATGGAAATGTGCAAAATCTGAGAATCTCTTAACATATTCATGCCGCTAGTTGGAACCACTCCTAGTTCCAAAACTTGTTGTTAAGAAGACCTCCATCACCGAACATATAAATTTAGATTCATCCTATATGTTTTAAAATTTATATATTTGTATTAAATCTTGTTTTCAACCTTAAAGAATTCAACCCGGAACCGATGCAATCGAGCCATCGGTATAATTTTGCTAGTGAAGGATTTAGTATATAATACAATGCTTTATAAGTGAGGTGAACCTCATTATATTTACTGACTTCGAATTGTATTGCCTCCATTTGTTCCATAATTGATCTAATCATAACCATGACACTAACCATTAAGATCTATCTCGCTAGACATGGAGACTTCATTTGAATTGTCAATGATCTTCGTTATGCAAGAAAGTGGGATAAGCTCTCAAGCAACTGGTCCATGCGATTTGGATTACCGGAAAAATATTGTACAATGTGACATGTTTGTTTAAAAGGTCTAGTGATTTTGGAAATTGAGGTTAAAGTGTCAATTTCAATTCAAAATCCATACTGTAGCTTCTTTGGCTTAGGGTGTTTCCTTTTTTTACTTGGGTGTTGGTCACTAAGTATTGGCTTAGTTCTTGCACTAAAGAAATTTGGAGGTTTTACTTCGGTGAAAAAACTCCATGTGAATTGCAATGCCTCTTTCTCCTTTCCGTTCCTCTATTTCTTATCATTCAAATCTCCCGAAAGTGTTTTTCCTTAACTCTACAAGGCCATGCCAAAGTGGAAGGCCTAATATCACGGAATCACCAAATGGCAAGGACTCTTTTTTGGCTCTTCGGGTCTATTTAGGGATGACACTTCTCTCCATTTGCTACCCAATGCTCATCACAACCCTTAGAGTTCTACAAGTAACCATCCCCATATCCAAAAGAGGCTTTTTCCATATTCTCGTTTGTTAGTGATATTTGGATATAGATCTAGAGTATGTATAATGTCAAATCAATGTATCATACATATCAATGCAAAGTATAATAGAGTGACTTAAGGCCTTTCTCTAGCAATCTTCTTATCTTGTCCCCCTCACTCATGTTTAATTCTTAACATGTTATTAGAGAAAGTTAGTTTATTTATGGTAGTATTCCATGGGAGTAGTTATGTTTTTCTACATAGGAGAATGCATATCTACAACACTTTGTATGTGTCATTGAAAAGATAAGATCATAGAAAGAGAGGTCCATATTTAAATAAAGGTGCATATATATTCTTTTTTATAATTACTAGATTTTGATCTATATATTTTCGCATATTGAATATTCATATTACCATCCATCTTGACTATTGTCAGATTTGATCACTAGGAAAGACATGTTAGACTTGGAACTAATGTGTTCACTAAAATTATGGAGCCATGTTAGACTTGGAACTAATGTGATCACTAAAATTATGGTTTTTTGACTAATAGTTTTCTATTAATGAATAAAATGTTATAATTACTTAGGAAAGAAGCACTATAATTATAATATTCTTTCCGAGATTGTACACAATTGTTTGTGTTTAAATTAAGGATAAATTTTCCTTTAAATATCTCTTAAAAACCCCTAGCGGGAAATACACAAGATTTAGTATGATGGGAGAGAAAGATCTATTAAATGAAATTAGGTTGAGAAAGATACTAAGTTCCGATTACAATAAATCATTGCGGGAGAAAATGAAGGCTTTAAGGAAAAAAGGAAGAACATTTTTCAGACCTAGGAAAAAGGGGTGGAAGACCCAGAAAGAGAGACACTAATAAAAATCAATTGGGAAGGAAAGTTATAAAAGAAACTACGAGGAATCAATGGGGTTTTTGATTCCCTTGGAAAGTGTATCTTATATTGGGGGAGAAGTTCATGTTCAAGAGAAACATGCTTATTTCCCAAGTAATTTTCTCGAGTAACAATTTTGGTACATTATCTATTGAGTTACATTTTATTTTAGATATCTGATCCTTATGTTGAATTATATATGAGTGAGAACTATTTCATTAAATTCTACACTATTACATTGGTGAGAAACAAATAATTAGTCTCTGATGCTGAAACTAAGTTACATCTCGCACTGAGCTCTATATTCATATTTAAGGATGATGTTTTAGCCATATAAGTAGGCACATGCATTCTAGAAGTATTATAAATCCATGATAATTATTGATGAAGAATATGCATCATTTAAGGATGTAACTTAGATATGCTATAGGTATGTAGAGTTATCAATGTTCAAAATTTTTAGTATTTTTCCTTTGTGCTCAAGCAAAATCTCTGATGTTAATATTGAAGTTCATATTTAAATGCGGATCTGTATATAATAGGCTCATTTTGTGTTCATTTTTTGCTTAAATCGAAAACGACTCTTACATGCTCACGGAAATATTAATATAAATAACGGGATGTTTGTAGAGTACATAAGTTCCTATAATGGTATATAACTAGGAAGATAAATTCTATGGGAGAAGAAGAGGGAATTCAATTTTTGAAAAAAGAATCATACTACACTTTTATGCTAGGACTCTTAAGAAAAAATGTATGGAATCCATACCCGACATGTACTTATTTAGAAAAAAAATATTGTATGGGGAAATCTGTAATATACCCACTGTTGCAATATATATGGCATTCGAGATACAAATATTAATAAAAATGAACCTGAGAAAAATGTGTGTGATAACCCTAAATCAAGTCTCAATAAGTTCAAGTAAACCAATAGATCATATACATACCATGAAGCCTAAAAAAAATTGAAAGCAATCATGAAAATTGAATATTATGGGTTATGACCTAAGGATTTTTCAATTAATGGATCATTTAATAGAACTATTTCAATTAATGGATCATTTAATAGAACTAGGTAGCTAATTTGTAGTTATAAAATCAAATCGTAATAGTTAAATACACGTTGATACATAGAAATTAACCCTACAAGTAGAGTATGGAAACTCTTCTATAGCGAATGCTAGTATAGACAAGACAATTCATTTTTTAAACAACGACTCTCGTAAATAGAGTTACATATTGCCTAAGAAAGTGTCAAAAGTAAAGACCAAGATATACCAAATAATTTCATCTAGAAGAGATAATCTTCGATACGCAAATGTAAACCACAAGTAATAAAGGGAAAATTTGTGACCATGTTGTAACAAATTTAGTTAAGAAAAGTGTTATCCAATTACATATTAAAAAAAAACATGGATTAAACACTTTAGAATGTATATACGGTAATAACATATATGTGAGAATAATCTATAATAATGTATAAATAGGAGTGGTTATGGTTTTTTTGAACAAGAGTTTTATAATTAGAGTTTAGTTCCACCAGGTTCAAGATTGTTGCCCCAAACTTAGGAAGATTAGGTGAGTGCCTATGCTATAAATATGTAATGTCGTCTTTGAGCTAACAACAAGTTGTGTGTGGAGCTTTGTCTCACGTTGTGTGTTGCATTTTATTTATTTAATTTGGTATCATAGCTTTAGATTGAAGCTCATGCCGCATGAGTGCGTGGGTTGTTATATGCTAGTCGATCTACGTCGGATCCGATGGCGTGAGGGAGATGCTGGTGCGTATTCCGATTTTGTGGATTGTTATGCTCTGTGAAAGCCTATTAGAAGAAGAGTGGAGCTTGCATGTGTGATCTGCGTGATCGAGAGGAGGTGGAAAGAGGTCATGCTTGGTCTGGAACCGACCCCATGTTTGAAAAGCCGTGGAAAGTTTCTCCATAGCATTTTGCACCGGTGAGAATCCTCGGCTTCAAAAGAAACTTGTGTTGTGTGGGCTCGCTGCATTTAGTGGAGGTTGGACGGATTTCTAGAGGATCTACGACTACGTTGGCACACCGAGTTAAATGCGGAGAGGATGCAGTCAAGGTGATGACCGATGTGTAGGAGCGTGTGAGCGGTGCTCTCCTCTTTCGAGTAGAGCTTTCCTCTCGCTCGTAGCTGCGGTGGTCGAAGACACAGCAGCGAAGCTTATGGTTTGAAAGTTTGTGTCATAAATTTTAAGTTCAAGTGAGGCTCATACTGAAGAAGAGTATAGATCGAATTTGGTGCGGGATCATTGCGGTGAATTAATTTCTTCCAATTGAATGCGGGTCATTTATACGAAAAGCAATGGCTAATCCTCTTGCCAATTCATATTTAAATGAATCCACCAAACTTGATGGCAAAAAATATGTCAATTGGAAGTTTAAGCTAATCACGGTTCTCGAGGCATATAACCTGCGAGACGATTGTCAAAGGTGACGAGCACAAGCTCTGTTGTTGTCGCCGCAATTTTAGATTGGGATAAAGCGATAAATGAGAGTGAAAGTGCTATTGTGCATGTACAGTAAAGGACAACAACATTCCTCACATTTGGGACGTAAATCTTCAAAGCACACGTGGGAAAGCAGCTCAAAGGTTTGTATAAAAAATACTATTGCAAAAGCCGCATTTTATTTTTTAAAAAACAAAGCTACTATCTATCAAAATTGAAGCAAATGAAAGCATCATCAACTTTGTTTCTAGAGTTAAAGACTTAAGCGATAAGCTTGGTGACATTGGTGAAAAAGTGTCTGAGTAGCGATTTAGTAAGCTGTTGCTTTGAAGGGTTTAGTCCAAGACTATAAAATCTTTATTTCAGCACTCTCGACTAGACAAACGCCTCCTACATTTGATGAATTGGTTGGAATTCTTCTTCGAAGAAGAGAGAATGAAAAATTTTGATTTGGATTCAAATGATTACGATTTGGCATTGATTGCAAGAGGTAAAATATCATTCGAGGAGACCATGGGACGGGAACCGAGGCTATTTTCAAGAGAAAGAAAAAAGGTATGACACATCCTGATTCTTATGTTAAGAGAAATATTGAATGTGATTATTGTGGAAAACCTAGACGTCTAGCTAAAGATTGCTATATAATAAAGAATCATGAATCAAATCGGGAGACATAGAAGGCATAATGGAAATTTGATGAAAAGAGACACTTAAATTCTTGATGGATTTAAAAATCTTAAATTTTTTCTTTACGTTGTTGCATTGTTTCGTTGAAAGCGATGATGAGACTAGCTTGGTTCATAGATTCGGTGCATCGGCTCATATGAATTGTAATAAAGAATGGTATGATAAATATTATAAGAATGCGGATGGCACACACATTTACCTAGGAGATATGGGTCACATAAATTCCAAGGCTGTGAGCGTAATAAGTGTGTACTTACCTAATGGTCAAATGAGACAGTTTATGATGTGATGTATGTTCCCGGTATTAAAAAGAATTTGATATATGTTTCAACTATCACTGATAATAATTTAAAATTGGAATTTGGTAAATTGGGGTGTATTGTGAAAGATGTTCAAGATCACTACGAGTTGTTTCCACAAGTATCAAGGTTGGTCGATTGTATAAATTGGATGTAATGATGAAGCGTCATGTTGCATTGACATCCACGAGTAATGTCAATAGTAGAGTTATGGAATCACGGGTATGGGCACCTAAATTACAATGATTTATTGTTGTTGCAAAGAAAAAACAATGGTTGAAGGTCTTCTTTGCTATGAAGTGTGAAAATTTACCATATGAAGCTTGTGCACTTGGTAAGCGGCATAGAGAGGAGTTTCTGCTCATACGAGAGAAAAGACAATCTGATATACTTGAATTAATTCACACCGATGTATGTAAACCTATGCAAACTAGGTCGCTTGGTGGTGCTTCCTACTTTCTTATTTTTGTTGATGATAGATCTAGATATACATGGGTCTACGTCATACTGAAGAAAAAAGTGATGTATTCGATTATTTTAAGAATTCTAAACTTTGATTTAAAAGCAAACAGGCAAATACATTAAAATTCTCATATGAGATCGGGGTGGTGAATATAAATCAAGAGCATTTAACAGGTATTGTAAATTTCATGGGATCCAACAACTAGTTCACACTACCCCATACTCCCTCGACAAAAATGGTGTTCTTTGAGAGATGGAATAGAACATTGGTGGAGTGTGCTCATAGTATCCTTCAAGGTAAAACATTTCTAATGGTTTTTTGAAGCGGAAGCCATTAATACTTTTGTTTATTTGAAGAATCGAAGTCCCACTAAGAAATTAGCTTTTCAAACTCCTTTTGAGATTCTTTATGGTCATAAACACGATGTATCGAGTCATTTAAGAGTATTTAGATGTACTACCTTTGCACATATTCCTAAGGATAATGAAGAAAAGCTGGATACAAATTCAATCAAGTGTGTTTTTATTGGGTATTGTGCGAGATCGGAAAGCATATAAATTGTTTGATCCCGAGTTCACATAAATTGTTTGCAAGTCGAGATGTGGTGTTTCATGAGAATGCTTTGATAAAAGTGATAGAATGAATGATGCTTGGCATATATCTAATGATGATCATGTCAAAATTGATACTTTGGTTAAACGGAGATAAGGGAACAAGTACGGGTTCAAGATCGAATGAAAGCGACATGAGCACATCCAGCAGCGAGTGATTCATCACAAGAAGAAGGTTCACCTCAACGCGGAGAATCATAGATGGAACTCCAACGGTGTTGCTAGAACCAAGAATGTCAACCCCACAAACCCGGCTTCTGCAAGGTATAGAGAGTATGCCTTGATGTTTAATATCATGAATGTTGTAGAACCGAGTTGATTATGAACAAGCTAAAGAGCATGAAAAATGGAGAAATTCTATGAATGATGAATATGACTCTCTTATGAAAAAATCAAACATGAGAATGGTTGAAGTCCCTCGAAAAAAAAGTTCCAATTGGAAGCAAATGGTTGTATAAATCTAAATTTAAAGCATATGGTAGCATTGATAAATTTAAGGCGGGATTAGTTGCAAAAGGATATGCTCAACGGGGAGGGAATTGATTATGAAGATACTTTTGCACTAGTAGCTAAATTGAATACAATGAGAGTACTCGATTGCCTTTGCTAGAAAACATAATTGGAATATACATCAATTGGATGTCAAATCGCTTTTTCAATGGTGATTTAAAGGAAGAAGTTTATCCGGTTCAACTCTGAAGGGTTTGTCAAATAGGGGACGTGAGCATCTGAGTCTGCAGGTTAAGAAAAGCCTTATATGGTTTGAAATAGACGCCGAGATCATGGTATGTAAAGATTGATACCTTCTTTTATCGGAATGGGTTTGTGAAAAGCAAAAATGATCCTAACCTATATGTTAAGAGAGATGAAGAAGGAAATGTTTCTTTAATATCTTTATATGTGGATGATCTCATTATCACAAGCGAGTGCTTTACAATTTAATTGAAGAAATTAAAAATTCGGTTGTCTCGGGGAATTTGAAATGAAAGATCTGGGTCAATTGCATTATCATGTTTAGGAATTGAGGTGCTGGGAGAGAGCCCGGTAAAACATTGATCACTCAAAGTAAATACACAAAGGAAATTATTAAAATGTTCAATATGAGTGATTGAAAAGCTATGTCAAATCCATTAGAACAAAATGCAAAGTTGTACAAAGAAGATATAACTAAAGAGGCAAATGGAACTTTATATCGTCGGGTTGGTGGGAAGTTTGAACTATCTCACCACTACCGGACCGGACATTGCATACTCAATCGGTATCCTTAGTCAATTTATGACTAAGCCTTCGGGAAATCTGCGGAATGCTTTCGCAAAGAAAGTTCTCCGATACTTAAAAAGCAACAATCAATTTAGGTATTATGTATACGATGAATCCGATGTTGCAACTGACGAGATTTTTCCCGATTCATATTGGGCGAGAAATTCGATGACAAACGATCTACCTCACGGCTATGCATTTCATATAGGATCGGGGGTTGTGTCATGGAGTAGTAAGAAACAACGAACTGTTTCTTTATCATCAATAGAATCTAAGTACAAAGCTTTGACTAATGCCACTGTGATGCTATTTGGTTGCGGAGAATTCTTGCGGATCTCGAAGAGAAGAAAAGTGGTTCAACATGCATAAATTGTGATAATCAAAGTGTTATCAAATTAGCACGCAATCCAATATATCATGCCGGATCAAAACACATTGAGCTGCAATACCACTTTGTACTGGAGAAGATTGAATCAAATGAAGTTGATTTAGAATTTTGTAATACCAAAGATAATATGGGTTGATATCTTTACCAAGCGTCTTGGTAAACTCAAGTTTGAAGTTTTTAGAAGTAAATTAGGTGTTGTAGAAAATCCATTTCTCCATTAGGTGTTGTATATACGATAATGCATGACATATTCAAATAGGCCACATAATAAGAAAACCCCATAAGTTCAATTATAAAAAATACAAGAAATAAAATTAAAAAAAATAATTTAACCATTCCCACTATTTCAGGGGTACTAAACCACAATTTATACATATGATATAAATCGATATCATAGGTCACCCAAATAGGGTACACGCCAACACCACGATGTTTTCCCATAAATCCATTTTTCCCTCGGAGTAACACAGAAACTATCCTACACTAAATAACTCGGAATAAATAAATACTTGAGCATCGAACCAGAAATCTAGTCATTATAAACCATATATATACACTTTATTTGTGATTGAAACCTAAAACGTTGATAAATACATGAACATCTAAACAGAAAAGGTAAGGAAACGTTTATAGCTAATGAAAAGCTCAACGTAGTTTCTAAGGTACATGAAGGACTGTGACCCTTCCCATCTTACACCAGGCACAAAGTGACAACCAACTCGAATTGCATCGTGAGTCAATTTCTCGGAATTCAACTGTCCATACCGCTACCGAATCGAGACTAGGCAATAAAATGGATACTTTAGGTACCAATAGTCGGGCGTCGTCAAAAGAGGCTTTGATTAACAACAGAATAGCCAGCTTGGATCATTGTTGCTCATCACGAATCTTCACTAATAATTAAGTTAATAAGCAATCCATGCCAATACATCATTGTCTTATCAACGATGTTGTTGAAAAGAAACCAAGGTTCTAGTAAAGGGACTTCTTGTATACTTGTAAGTTTAGTCTTGTTCATTGGATCAGAAGACTTGAAAGGACTGTACTTGTCATTTAATCGTTGGACCACATTTTTAGGATTATTTAATTTAGATAATTTATCAATCTGTCCATGGTACTAGTGCAAAGTCAAACGTTGTGAACTCAAATTATATATTATAATTTTTTTTTAATATAAAGTTTGATTTAATTTTGTTTAATAAAAAATATATTATAAAATTATATTTCATTTAGTATTTATTTTTTAGACAATTACATATCAAATTTTTTTAATGGTTTAGTTCAAAGTTTTTAATGAAATATTATTTTATTATTTTATTTTAAGTCTTTAATTTAATACTTTTGATTTTTATAGATGTGTTAGTCTAAATTTTTGTAATTTAAGATTTACCAAGTGGTGAGAGAGATTTTTGAGGATATGAATTTTTTTAGTGTGTCAAACTTTAAGAAAAGGTTTGTATCTAGATATATTAGATTTCTCTAGGCTTTAGATTTTTGGTAAATCTGAAATTAAGATAGATTTATATTATATTTCTTCTCGAACAACAAACTAAAAAAATATTTTAACTATAAAAAAAATTATATTCAAATATTTTTAAATTATTTTTGTTATTAATACTTTTTAAATTGTTTTTAAAATGTTACATGCCTAGTCCATATTAAATATTGAAGGAATTTCAAATATCTACCATACCATTAAAGAATTCTATATATATTATATTGTATTATTTAAAATTGATAGTTTTTTAATATATCTTTGTTTTACATGTCATATCTGGATTGAATTACATATCATGTAGTATAAATCATATTAATATTACTTTTACATGTCATTAATCAATTTCATATTATGTAATAGAAGAATTACATCTGCTTTGTATTAAACACAAATTATTTTATTTTACATTTAATTATTTTTTCCTATTTCTAAAAAGTTAAATATAATTATAAAATGAAAAATTGAAATATTTTATTTATAATATACATTAGTTTTTTTTATTATTAATACTGGACCTAAAAGACTCGAGATTTTATTTTATTTTTTCTCTCTTTCTTTCCCTTGTCAAACACCTTTCTTCTCACACAAGCCATTATTGTATTATGATACTTTATTTGTGATACAATCAGTTATTCTATTGTGGTATTGACACGTTAATAAATACATGAGCATCTAACCAGAAATGTACTCATTGTTGAAAAATAAACAGTAACGATAACTTGTATAGCTAATGAAAGGATCAACGTGAAATCTTACGTGAATGAAGAGTTGTGAACAGCAGGCACAAAGAGACAACCAACTCGAATTGGATCGGGTGTCAATTATTCAGAATTCAACTGTCCATAACTGTACCGAAACGATCCTACGCACTAAAATGGATAGGTTTGATTAACAACAGAATAGCCAGCTTGCATTATAGTTGCTCATAAGTAATTTTCACAAATAATTAAGTTAACTACCTATCAATTTTTCACAATTAATTAAGTTAATTAGCAATTAATAACGAGCTTAAATAAAAAAATATTAAATATCATTTTTTTGAAATTCAATTATTTTAAATAAGTTATTCATTGTTTTATCAATTTTATTTTATTATTGAAAAAAAATAAAAATTAAAGTATAATTATTCAGCATAAAATAAAATAAAAATTAGACCAATATTGAAGTCGCTACAGCTATACAGTTGCCGTCATTATTCAGTTTAAAAAATCACTTCTACCGATCTGAACCATGCCTTAGTAGATGACCCCATTTTTTTAATAGCGAAATAATTTTATGTTATAATTTAAAATTAAAAAATAATTTCTCTTCAAAAAAAGCAACAATAACTTTGTATCGTCAAAGTTATATATAAAAAATATAATATACTTTTAAAATTCTAAAACTTTAATTTATTACGTACACATCCAATACATAAAGCATATAATACTGAAGTCGTAATTTTAATTTTTTAAAATAAAAATAAATATAACATAATTGTGATATAATATTTTATATGATGTATCCAAGAGAAAATTGTCGACTGATGGCCTATAACGGTGAGTCATGGTCCCATGACACTGTATACGTTGGAATTCTTAGGCTGACAAAACAAAAAGCGGTGATTCAGTACAATATGTGATAGCTTACAAAACAAAAAAGCGGTGATTCAGTACAATATGTGATAGCTTTTAATGTAAACTATATTAAAAATATAATTATAAGATAATTATATATAAAGATATCATAGCATCTACATCCTAGAGTTTATTATTAATTATGTAATTTTTTTTTATGTAATTTTTTTTGAATGGTGTATTAGTTTGTTTCTGATCGTTTATTTTATGGTTTAATATTAGAAATTAATTTTTTCGTTTTTTTTAAATTTATTTAATTGTAAAGTGATCGATTGATTGTGATTTTGTTATAAGTTGTCTAGTAATTTCCATTTCTATTAATTGTTTGTTTTTTTGTTTTATTTTATTTTATTTTTTCTTCTTTTTTTCTATAATTTCTATTTTCTTTTTTATTTAAATCTTTGATTTTAATTTTTTCCTTATTTTTATTATTTTCATTTTCATGAATTATAAATTTTTTCTCTATATTTTCAATTTAAGATGACTTATTACTAGTACAACCACATTAATAAATCTAGTTGATATAAGTCATAAGCATCAACCAACAATAAATGTGGTTGATATAAGTCGTAGAGGTCAACCAACAATAAATGTGGTTGAAAAAACTCGCATAGGCTTTTTGAATCTAACATTAATATTAATATGCATATTAATAAATATATAATATAAAAAAATAATAATAATATTACAAAAATAAATATTCATATTAATTTCTTTAAATTTAAGTTTTGTGGGACTATATCTTCATCATGTTCAAGTATATTACCACCCTAATCTTGTTGGAGTTGAACATGGAAAATTTTACTGGGATAGAAATTTATCTAAAAGTTTAGAAACCATGGTGAATCTTATGAGTCCCTAATATGTAGACTCTAAAAAATTTTGGTTATATTTTTTTAAATATATACAAATTTATAATGTCTTTACAGAGTCTCTATAAAATTTTGGATATACTTAGCATAAGATAATTTTATACTATAAAATTTGAGCCAAACACTTTTAGAAAAAAAATGGAAATTGGTGAATCTATTTTGGAACGAGACATGGAAAATAGCCCCTAAAATTTTCCTTAGAATTGATCGAGTGAGTTCACATAGCAGTGCCTTCCCCATAACTCTTTATCCAATACTACATGGAAAATATTAATTTATATTAATTTATTTATATTTATTATATTAATTGATATTAATTAATTTATATAATTTATATTGATTTACATTACTTAACTTATATTAATTATATTAATTTTTATTAATTCATTAATTATTAAAAAAAATATTTGGTACGGGACACTGTTAATCATAATTATAAATCCAAGAGAATAATAAACCATGATCAACCATGATTATATACGACTTTGAGACACAGTTGATTTTATTTTTTTGATATTACTACCACACCGATGCATCACAAGCAAGTTGAACAATTCTTGAGCCTTAATAGATAAACCCAATTTTATAATAGTAAAATAATTTTATGTTATAATTTAAAATTAAAAAAATAGTTTCAATTTGAATAGTATCTCAAAAAAACAACAGAAACATTGTATCGTTAAAGTTATATATAAAAAAAATTAATATACTTTTGGAAATTCTAAAACTTTAATTTATTACGTACACATCCAATACATTAACCATATATTACTGAGGTCGTATTTTTAATTTTTTTAAATAAAAATAAATATAATATAATTGTGATATAATATTTTATATGATGTATCCCGAGAGAAAAATTGTTGATGGCGTATATCGGTGAGGTATACCTTGGAATTCTTAGGCTGACAAAACAAGCGGTGATGCAGAATAATATGTGATAACTTCTAAATTCTTAGGATGAAAATACAAAAAAGCGGTGATGTAGTATAATATGTGATAACTTCTGATGTAAACTATGATAAATAATATTAATTCTTAGGCTGACAATACAAAAAAAACGGTGATGTAGTATATGCGATAACTTTTGATGTAAACTATGATAAATAATATTAAAAATATAATTATAAGAGAATTAGATATAGAAAGCAATCTAGATTTAGAATATCGTGACATCATCTACATCCTAGAGTTTATTATTAATTATGTAATTTTTTTGGATGGTGTATTATTAATTTTGTAATTTTTTGGATTTTGTATTAGTTTGTTTTTTCCTAACTTATTTTATAGTTTAATATTGGAAAATATTTTTATTTTTTTTAATTTATTTAATTGTAAAGTGATTAATTGAGATTTTATTATAGATTGTTTTGTAAAATTCATTTATATTAATTTCTATTTTTTTGTTTTTGTTTTATTTCTTTTTTCTTTAATTTTTTTTATTTTGAATTTTTTTATTTTTTTCTATAATTTTCATTTTCTTTTTTTATTTAAATTTTTTTCTTTTGTTTTTTTTATTTTTTTTTATTTCCATTTTCATCAATTATAATTTTTTTTCTCGTATTTTTCAATTTAAGATGATTTATTACTAGTACAATCACATTAATAAATGTGGTCGATATAAGTCGTAAGCGTCAAACAACAATAAATGTGGTTGAAAAACTCCATAAGCCTTAATGGTATAGATCTAATATCAATATTAATATTAATATGGATATTAATAAATATATAATTATAAAAATAATAAGAATATTACCAAAACTACACCTTCGTCATGTCTAATATATCACCACCCTAATCGGGCAAGAGTTGAACATGGAAAATTTTAAGGATGTAAATTTATCTTAAAGTTTAGAAACCATGGTGAATCTTACAAGTCCCTAATATGTAGACTATAAAAAAATTTTGATGATGTTTTTTTTAAAGATATACAAATTTATAATGTATTTATATAGTCTCTATAAAATTCTAGCTATTCTTAGGATAAGATAATTTTATACTATAAAATTTAGTGAATCATTTTAGAAAAAAATGGAAATTATAGAATATTTTTTTGGAAAAGCCACGAGAAAATTAGTCCACCTACTAATATTAGCCCCCTAAAAATTTTTTCTTCTAATTGACTTCACATAAAAGTGTGCCTTAAAGTAGCACCTTCCCATCACTCTTTATCGAATACCTCATGAGAAAATATTAATATAAATATTAATTTACATTAATTCATTTATATTTATTATATTAATTGATATTAATTAATTTATATAATTTATGTTGATTTCCATTAATTAACTTATATTAATTAAATATATTAATTATATTAATATAAATTAAGTTATGTTAATATAATATATTAATTTTATTAAATAATTTAAATATATATTAATTGTATTAATTAAATAAAGTAAATTAATTATATCAATATATGGTTATAATATAATATATTATAATAATATATCAATATATTATTAATATTAATTAATTAGTTATTACATATCAATTATATTAATTTTTATTAATTCATTAATTATGAAGAAAGTATTTGTCACAAATATAAACCCAAGAGATTTATATTAAATCCAATGATTGATATTATAAACATTATGAATAATATTACAACGTTGGAATATGAACTGTTAGATAAATAAAAGAAAGAGATTGATGTTATAAACTCAAGGGATTAATACTAAAAAAATAAGGGATTATAAACTTAAGGGAATAATAAATCCAATAGATTAAAATTGAAAACCAAAGGTTTTATAAACCAAATGGATTAATATTATAAACCCTAGGTATCCAAACCTAAAAATAAATATTATTAACCCTAAAATAATCATGGTTGACCATTGTTTACCATGGTTTATTTTCATATAAAGACAATCTTTGTAACAATCTCACTTTGGACCGTGGTTGACCATGATTTATTTTCATATAGGGACAATTTTTATCTAATGCGACGTTGGTCCATGGTTGATTTTATTATTGAGAAAATATTTGTCACAATGTGACATTGGACTATGGTTGACCATGATTATAAACCGAAGGGATTTATATTAAACCCAAGCTTCAATATTTAAAACCTTATGAAAAAATATTATACCATAGGAAAATGAACCCTTAAATTAACAAATCCAAGGGATTGATGTTAAAAAACCCAAAGTAATAATAAATCCAATGGATTGATACTAAAAAAACTAAGGTAATATAAACACAAGGGAATAATACTAAACCCAAGTGATTAATATTATAAATTCAAGGTATATAAACCCTAAGATAAATATTATAAACTCTAAAATAAATATGGTTGACCATGGATTACCATGGTTGATTCTCATATTGAGACAATCTTTGTCAAAATGATACGTTGAACCATGGTAGACCGTCGTTGACCAGGGGTTGATTTTCATATTGAGATAATCTTTACCACAATGTCAAATTGGACCATAGTTGACCATGATTTACCATGATTATAAACCCTGGAATTAATATTATAAACCTTATGAATAATATTATACCTTAAGAATATGAAACCTTAAATTAATAAACCCAAGGGAGTGATATTATAAACCCAAGGGATTAATTATAAAACCCCAAGGTATTATAAATCCAAAGGATTTAAAATGGATTACCATTGTTTATTTTCATAATGAGACAATCGTTTCTCAAAATGCAATGTTTCTCCATGGATGACCATGGTTGTTTTTCATATTGAGGCAATATTTGTCACAATACGACATTGGACCATGGTTGGCCATGGTTGATTTTAATATTGAGACAATATTTGTCACAATGCAAAGTTGGCACCATGGTTGACAATGGTTGACCATAGTCGACTTTCATTATGAGACAATGTTTTTTCACAATGAGACGTTGGACCATGGTTGACTACAATTGACCATGGTTTACTTTCGTATTGAGAAAATATTTGACACATTATGACATTGGAACATGGTTGACAATGGTTTACCATCATTATAAACCCAAAGGATTTATAGTACACATTGGCATTAATATTATAAATCTTATGAATATTATTATACCCTAGGTATATGAACCCTTAGATTAATAAAGCGAAGGGATTAATTCTAAAACTCCAAGGTACTATAAACCCAAGGGAATAATATTAAACCCAAGGGATTATTATTTTAAACCTAAGGTATATAAACTCTAAGATAAATATTCTAAACCATAAAATAAACATGGTTGACCATGATTCATTTTCATATTGAGAAATTATTTGTCAAAATGTGACGTTGGAATATGGCTGACCATGTTTGAGCATGATTGATTTCCATATCGAGACAATCTTTGTCACAATGCGATGTTGGACCATGGTTGATTTTCATATTGAGGAAATATTTTTTCACAATGTGGCGTACGATTGATATTATAAGCCTTATGAATAATATTACACCCTAAGAATATGAACTCTTAGATTAATAAACCCAACAAATTGATATTATAAACCTTATGAATAATATTACACCCCGAGAATATGAACCCTTATATTAATTGACCCAGATATTATAAAACCAAAGGAATAATAAACCCAAGGGATTAATAGTATAAACCCTAGGTATATAAACCCTAAGATAATTACTATAAACCCTAAAATAAACATTGGACCATGGTTGATGGTTTTCATTTCGAGAAAACCTTTGTCACACTCGCAACATTGGACTAAGGTTTATCATGGTTTACTTTGGTTGATTTTCATATTGAGAAAAGCTTTGTCACTGTGACATTGGACCATTATTGACCATGGTCGACCATGGTTAATTTTCACATTGAGACAATCTTTGTCATGATGCAAGGTTAGATCATGGTTGATCATTCTTGACAATGATTATAAACCCAAAGCATTTATATTAAACTCAAAAATTTATATTATAAACCCCATGAATATGAACCCTTAAATTAATAAACTTAATATATTAATATTATAAACCTAAAAAAAATAATACTAAAAAACTCAAAGAATTATAAAACATTATAATGCAAACTTCGACGGTGAAATGGTCCATATTTCTTTTGTGACCAAGATCTCGTTCCAAAATACGATTAGATCCCTACATGGTTCTCATACATTAGTCGAATATATCATCAACGCCAAATAACTTATAAAATTATGTGCACGGTTATGGGTCTGCACATACATTGTTACCTTGACTTTCGATATGTTTATATGGATATGTTGTCCTTTGAGCCTTAAAAATGCGTTGATTCATTATGTTGCTATTGTTCGCGCCTCTTAGCTCACTATAATCCATTCTTGTTCCATTACTCTCATTGTCAACGCACCTCGGGATTATTCACATCTTTTTGACTCGAGATCTGTATAATAACTATACTGTGACTTCGTACTACTCCATGCTTAAATTCTGACTGCTTCTCCGATTAACACATCATATGTCTCATGCAGACGATGAGGCTCGTGAGATTTATTAAAAATTTTGAATTCAAATTTATTAAAAATTTTGAATTCAAATTCCTTGTGAATCTGACAAGTATCTCTCTTGAGCTTACAACCTCCGTGCACACACACTCAGAGTCATTCAAATGCAGATTCAATAGGGATTCGGGCTACATATCTCTCCCGAGCTTTTCCATAGTTCACACGCTTGCATAATTTATTTTCTTATTGAAAAAAATACATAATCAAGGGACACATACTACACATAGTAATTATAAAAAAATTAAATAAATGAAATAACATACCTAGGTTATACAAAGGAGGCCCTCTTTGGCCTAGTTTAACATTATGAGGTCAATTCTAGCCTTAAGCCAGATTTGGCTCTTGCAATACTTGCTTGCACACTCACACTAACTCACTCTTTGTCTAATATTATCCCTAAACTATTATTATTAGTCCCCCGCGCTGCGATTCCCGAGTATATTCTTTGTCGTCCCAATAAAACGTTTTACCGTCTTATTTGGCCTCATATCGAGGCGATAAGATATATTTCATAAGTTATAGTCACTAATATCCCTTATATAAGATAGAGTAATGCTATGCTAGAATAATGCTAGCATTAATCATCAAACATTTAATGTTTACAAATATATCACTTCACAAATATATCAAAGCCCAAACTGCTGCACGATGGAAGATAGTCCTATGGAGTAGATTACACGTTGTTCATTGCATGATTGATTACATGTGGCTAGTCAATTTCCTGAAACATGTCCTTATCCTGCCACATTTCTTTTTTTATCTTAACGTGTTTCATTTTCTGTGCTATGCACTGAAGACATAATTCTTCATTTTCTTCGCTATTTTCTGCCCCGTCAGTTCAAGAAGCCTTCCCGGGATAATGCTGCGCCCCATTTAGGTACAATTCGAATACACCAGATTCTTCGTCTGTGCTTTCCAACTGCAGGCTTTGGAAACTGTAGGCTATGGGCTTTGTTTTCCGTCAGCGCTTATGTTCCGGAGGAACTGGAAGAACCTGAAATAGGCTGCCAACTACAGGCTTTGTTCTTGGTCGATGCTTATCGGGTGAGGAAGCAATTATCCCCAAAAAAATTATGGTATTCCTGCAAGGCACAAACAGTCTCTTACCATTTTTAAATTGTTTTCAGTAACTCTTACGTTTCTAATTGATAATTTACAGAAATAAATGCGGCATTTATAGTGAAATGCGGTACTCGTCTTGTAGTGTGAAAGAGATTTCCACTGTCTTTTGCAATGTATGACAACAACAATGCAAAACTTACATTAATCAAATGCAATTTAGCTCCTGCACTTTTAATGTTAAAAAAATCTGGAATAATACATAGCTAAGGAGGGCGCAAACTCAGAATCATTCGGTAATAAGGCATAGGTTCTTACATAGTTAAAAATACTTTTGTGACTTCTGATAATGACACCATCTATTTTATCGATGTTTGTAATATTTAACTTATTATGGTCAGTCTATTCCAGATGTTTTAATTTTTCTTGCATTTTGGGACTGTAATGTAATTTATGGAATAAAATATTTCTTGTTTTCGCTTATGCATTCCTTCCATTCTTTGCCAGATTTAATATTAAGGTTTGCATTTCTTTACTATCAGTGAATAATGCATCTATCCTCTTTTGGTTACATTTCCTGATCGCTCCTTTTCGCTATTCCACCATTAGGTTGTTTCTTTTTCCTTTGCACAACAGTACAAGACTCAAATGTTTTCTGGTAATACTTGTATATTTTCAAAAAATTACACGTACTGATTATTTCGAATAGATAATTTTGCTACATTTCGTTTATGGATCTCGATTATTGCCATACCCTTCTAGATATCTAACACTAAAAATCTTTTCGACCAATTTGGACACTGTCTTTTTTAATAACTTTGTATTTCACCACTAGCTTAAATTGGGAAATTTTCTTGCACCAGAATTTAGTTCTTTCCTATACAGTAGAATTGTTTTCCTAGAGGTATGTATTTTGGGTTCTCGCAATCAATTTATTGTTGGCCTACTCATATTTAGCAATTTATACCTATCCTCATGTAAAGGTCTCGAATGCATAGCCCCCTCATCGATTCAAACTCAGAGTCTATTGGACATTTGATATTTCGTTCCGATTACCATTATTTTCAATCTATAACTGTTATATTATTTTAGTAGCATGAATGAACATACGGTATTGTCTCGGAAGGAAGGCAGTATAGAGTTCAATTATCATGAATTAGATGATTTGACATCGGCAAGTACTCGTCACAGACAAATATAATAAGAATAATCAACAAGCTCTAGAATTCCATTTGAATCCATAGGCTTCAGATCTCAAAAGTTTCTCATAATTAAGTTAGACATATGCTTGTCTTAATTTATTCCTATCATTGGCCAAATGAAATGATCTACACCGGCAACCGTTTACAGAAATTAAAGTCCAAAACAAAATACAGAAGAATAGCATTGAAGAATCGAAGCAACATAAGAACCATACGCAGAAATATTAAAGTGTTGCAATATGAGAGGGGCTCAGATTATGGTGGTGACCCAGCTTTCCTTACCGAGATCTTGAATAGTTACCTGCACAAAGTAGCCTCATTCTAATAGCAATGTGGCCAAGTTCCTGAAAATTTTATAAGCGTCATCATCTTTGGCAGGAGATTTTGCAGGAATGCATAGGATCCGAGTTGAAAGAGAGCCTGATTGGGAATCGATCACTGGACCTCCTGCTCTTCAAATGCGCTGAAGCAAATCGAAAGACAATTCCTCTCAAAATCCTGTTGTATTACTTACTCTTGTTGATGTTCGTTTGAAACGTGGCCCTCAATCGAGAACGTTTCTTGAATCCAAATCCACATGTCATTCAAGTGTTTACAGGTGTTGTATGTCATTCAAGTGTTTACAAATTACTTTATAAAATCACATCCCAATAACGCAGATGCCCATGTAATTTTATCGGAAGTATAGTTTTAACATGCGTCAATACATGAGTTTGTTGCATTCTTTTTAATAAATCACCAATACATGAGTTTGTTGCGTTCTTTTTAATAAATCACCACAGTATTCATGTTACAATAAACTACAGTTTACTTGTATAAAAATATCACAGTTGTAAGACATCGAACATGACAATCCCGTTAAAATACGTGTATAAAAAGATGTGAGCTGTCATAGATTGAACATCGCAGTGGGGACTTAGCAGGGTCTGATTCCCAGCAAATTGTCGGTTCAGTACTTTAGCTTTGTTTGATGGTCAATGAAAAAAATTAAGTTCTGGGATTTCATCGTGCCAGGACTGGTCCTACTAAATCACCAATATAATCCGGTATTCTATTTCGAACCTCAAAGTCTTCTCCGGCTTTCTATTTCGAACATATTGCATTGTGCAAGGACACATGAAAATAATTATACATAAAATCCAGCTCCGGCTTTCTATTTCGAACATATTGCATTGTGCAAGGACACATGAAAATAATTATACATAAACTCCAGCTGGCTCAAGGTAATCTGCTGCTCCAACTCTGGCTGGCTCAAGGCAGGGACTAGCTGCCTTGCAGCCATCCTAATTGGATTCTGAATTGAATATGTTCAGATCCTAAAATCGCTTACCAAAACCTCTATCTTAGGAATTCTTAGCTCTCTAAATTTATCAAGTGATCAAACCACCCCTTTATTCTCTCTAACTCACTTAAAATTCCTGAGATCTGTCCATGATAGTAGATCTCATTCGATATCTAATTCCTACTTATATTAATTTTCTAGAAAGCTCTCAAAACTTAGGAAAAAAACAAAAATAATTTAATTACATAGATTAGAGACCCAACTTCTTTGTAAATAAAAAATCCATATTCTTGAGGTTCAGATGCTCTTGCAACATAAATTTTTCTTCCATTGAAGAGGAATACATATTTAATTGAAATTCATAAGGTTTATATATATAACTTTCATTTTCATATTGAAAAAATATAATTAAATGGCTAGTTATCTTTAAAGATTTCTATTATGTAATGAATATTTCTACACAACCATAAAATCACTATTTCTCTATGTTGAGGAAGGAGGTATATACCAAAAAAGTGTGCAACCTATGAATTGAATCAATTTATGATGAAGATAATCAATATGATAATCATTTGGTAAAGAAAATGAATATGGATACTAGTAGTGGGTATTGACATTTATTGTTGGGTTATTATGATAAATATGAAACATCACATTTTGTTTCTTATAAATTTAAATCTTTCTTATAAATTTAAATCTTGAATCTCATAGTTTACATAATACTTCATTATTTCCAATTAAATTACGTCTTATATACTAAACAATATTAAATTTTAAATTTAAGTATACAATCTTAAATAAATTTCAGATTATATATATATATATATATATATATATATATTTAAATTTCTAGAGATTTAATGTTAATACTAAGATTATCCTATTGTAATGGTCACCGAGATGTAATATATCAAAGGAAAACAATGATCCTACAAATTTCATGAGGTTTAATTTTAATATCATTGAATTTTAAAATATGATCACCGAGATGTAATATATCAGATGAAAAAAATGATCCTATAAATTTCATGGGGTTTAATTTTAATATCATTGAATTTTATTGTATCCTCTTTATTAATAAAGTAGATTTCTTTATTTATATCTTAAAAAAGTAACTATCAAAAAAACATCGTTATAATTTTAAAAGAAAAAATCGATTTACATTTAAAATCCACGTGAACATCAAAATCGGAGCACAATCTTTACTCTCATTCCAACTGATCTTTCACTAAATTACCTATTCAGCTTCTATTCCTTCCATAATAGGATTATCCAAGCAAGAAATACCGTTAACCTTCATTTCCAACTATGAAAAATAAAACCTCCATGCATAGGCTTCAGTTATCATTTTTTCATTATACAATTTTGAACCTTTTTATATTTAATGTGTAATTAATTATGTTTCAATAATTTTTATTTCAAAAAAAAATAACTCCATGCATTTTGTGGTATTTTCATCCTAAATTTTTAATATTTTTTTATTCAACTTACAGTTAAATTATTGATTTTTTTATTTAACTTTAACTTCATTCTATTTTAATAAATTTTTTCAAACAATTTTAGGCTTCATTTATCGTATTTTCATCACATAATTTTATTTTATTTTTATCTAGCGTGTAGTTAAAGTTTTTATTTTTTTTATTTAACTGGTACTTCATCTTATTTTCCTAAAAAAAAATTAAAACTTATTTTTTTTATTTAACTGGTACTTCATCTTATTTTACTAAAAAAATTTAAAACATTTTTAATATTTATTAGAGTAAAATAATTTTATCTTCTCAAATTTCGATATGACAAATATTTCAAATTTAGATATTAAAAAAATATTTTAGTTTACTTTATTAATGGATACAATTTTTATCTTAATATTTTTAACATATTTACTTTAAAATAATTATTTTTACATAATATAATTATAAAATTATGTTTTTACAAAATAATAACAACTAACACAACCATATTAAAAATATGAATGTAGTTTTTATAGTCAAAATATTTATTTTATCTACCATTGACAAATATGTAACAATAGAAATAAAATAAATAAATAAATAAATAAAAATAAAAAACTATTCCAATAATAATAATAATAATAATAATAATAATAATAATAATAATTATTTATTCTTTATAATAATTATTTATTTCTAATAATTATTATATAATATAAAATTTTATTTATTTATTATTATATAATCATTATATAATTAATTTTAAATTATGTAATATAAATATGAATCCTAGGAATATGAACCTTTATATTAATAAAAACTACACATTGATATTATAACCCCAAGGGAATAATAAACTCAAGGGGTTAATACTAAAACCCCTTGGGATTTAAACCCAAGGGAATAATATTAACCCAAGCGATATTAAACCCAAGAAGTTATATATCCTAGGGTTTTTAGTATTAATCCCTTGGGTTTATAATATCAATCCCTTGGGTATATTAATCTAAAGTTTCATATTCCTATGGACTAATATTATTAATAAGTTTATAATATTAATCCTTTAGGTTCAATATAAATCATGGTCATCAAGGGTTTAAATACCTTGGATTTACAATTTAGTCCCTTGGGTTTAATAATATGAGTATCAACACTTGGGTTCATATTCCTTGTAAGGGTTCATACCACTCCCTTGTAAAGGTTCATATTCCTAGGGTTTAATACTAAAACCCCATGGGATTATAAACCCAAGGCAATAATATTAACCCAAGGGATAATAAACTCAAACGATTAATACTAAAAACCCAAGTTTATAATATTAAACCCTAAGGATTAATATTATAAACCCAAATTATATAAACCTTGTGGATTAATATTATAAACCTAAGGTATATAAACTATAGGGATTAATATTATAAACCCGAGGTATATGGTTAGATATTAAATATAAATATTTAATATGTTGGACCACATTATTAAACCCAAGGTAATATAAACCCTAGGGATTAATACTAAACCCTAGGGAATATGGATGACCAGCCTTGACCATGATTGATTTTCATATCGAGGCAATATTTTTCACAATGCCACGTTGGATCATGGTTGACAATGGCTAATTTTCATATTGAGACAATCATGTTCATAATGCAACATTCGAACATGGTTGACCATGGCTGGCTATGATTGACCATGGTTGACCATGATTGATATTTTAAACCCAAGGGATTGATATTATAAACCCAAGTGAATATTAAACCCAACGGATAAAGAATATAAATCCAATGCATATCAACCCTAAAATAAATATGGTTGAACATAGTCGATTTCCATATTAATAAAATCCTGAGTCACAATGTGATGTTGGACCGTGCTTGACCATGCTTGACTATGATTGATTTTTGTATCGAGACAATATTTGTCACAATGTGACGTTGGAAGATGGCTGGCCATGCTTAACCATGATTGATTTTCATATCAAGACAATCTTTTTTACAATAAAACTTTGGACCATGGCTAGCCATCGTCAATTTTCATGTTGAGACAATCATTTTCACAATGCAACATTGATCTGAATAGGGGAAAATTAGTTTTTATGTGCTATCTCTCTCATGAGTATAAAATAAATGTGTTTAGGATCATCTCAAATTATCCAGTTATGTGAGGGTTTATGTGTAAATTTTTGTGTTTTTTAATGAGAAATTCATGAGTTAATTAGCTTTTAAAACACAGCTACAACAGATAAATTGCAGAGAAATAACATAGAGAAAACACATTACACAATAGTTGATAAAGGAGTTCGCCCATCCTGGGGTACATCTCCATGGACCCGCTTCAGCTGGCTAGGCCCTATTTGGATTAATGGTAAAGTATAATATTACATGCACTTACAGTGCCCCAATGGCTTTGAAACCCATTCCTGTGGATTTAGAAGACCCAAAAACCTCAAAATAGACTCTTCAATCTCTAAATATGGTCTTTAGATGATCTAGGCATGAATCCCTCTCCTAGTGGCCCTCGACATCTTTAATATTCAAAGTGGAAAAATCACTTACATAAGTGCTCCAACGCCTATGCAACTTTCACCATCATACTCAGAGCATCAAAATCATCTAGGAATGAATCTTCTTGAGCCAAAATTGGTCAAAATATGCCAAAGTTATGGCTCATTCAATTCTCCCTAGGAAAACTCCTCCAAATCTAGAACATCTCCAGTTAAGTCCGCCAAAATTAATAGTGGCGCCGAAAATAGTGGAACCACAAAACCTCTGCCGAAATTAATTTTAGGATTAATTAATGTTAAGTGGATTTTAAGTGCACATGAACTGGGGTTTAGTGCTAAATGCACGTTTAAACAAAAAAACTGCAATTGAATTTGGAGTAGCGCTAAATACATGGTTTAATTGTTAATAAAACCATATTAAGGTTAATTCCTCCATTAGTGAATAAGCCCTCCATGCCTCGTCATGGGGTTTGGTCCCGTTGTAACTGTGGGCTGGCCCTTCGGGGCTGACCCCATTCTTTCCCCACATGATTTTTTTTTTTAACATAAATAAACATTCCGCCCCATGTCTATTAAGACTTGTGCTCGTCGTATGGTGGTAAGACATTTGGGTTCTGTGGGTGACGTCATGAGCTCAACCTCGACCTCTGGCTTTCCACCTATACAATATTTTTTCAAAATGAAATTTAATTCCGACCTTTGGAAATTCAAATTCAAAATTTAGAATTTATACCACGATAAAAATTTGGACCTTGGAAGGGGGCACGTGGCAGCCTTCGGGATATCCATGTGTCTTCATGCCATTGGTTCCTCAAAAATGAATAAAATTGTGCCATGTGCCTAGAAATTTAGGCCAGTTACAAATTGACAAGCGTCATCACCTCATTAGCCTTTGACCCTATTTGACTTTTTTTTTAATTTGCATGTTTGGCACAATGAACAACAGGCTCTAAGTTTCACATATGAATTCCATTTTGAGTGAAACAAAGTGCACTAGATTCCTGGTGACGAGCCCTATCCGGTAATTATGGTTTGGTGCGATTTTGAGCACTTTGAAGTTTTGGCAAATTTTTTCCCCCAATCCAGATTTCAATATCTCCTTCCCACTAATAGGATTTTGGACCCACAAAAGTTGGTTATCTCATGAGAGTTGAATACTCATCTCTTTCCCGAGTTCTATCAACCTAATTCTACTTAGAAAAATATCCATGACAACCACTTGGGTTCACTGACATGCCTTGTCT